>MCJB01004914.1:6246-36438 GCA_002018475.1 Nicotiana obtusifolia
ATCGAGAGGGGTTAGCAGGGTGGGCGGTGACGAAAAAAAAAAAAATTGAAATCTGAAAAAAAAAAAACTTTTTGGCGCTCTTCTCAACTGTATTTTTCAACTTTATGCAACCAACTAGTAAAAAATGAAAAAATATTTTTCAAAAAATATTTTCCCTCGTACCAAACACACTCTTAACCCGTAAAGAAAGATGTGTTGTTATCCTCGCGCTCTTCTCAACTGTATTTGGCGCCTCACTCATATTTGGAATTTGTGATAGTCACGTAATAGATTTCGTACCATTTTGGTTAAACTAAACCTCAAAATTATAGAAAAGAGCTACGGCACATCTAACTATACAATAAACGAAAACACCAACTTTAGACTGGGGGATAGGATATGCTTCTCCCTACCCCGCTTTTAGCCTTTCACTAGGGAAACCCTAAATATACTATCCACAGCTGTTACTTTCTCTTTTAAAGGGTAATTTCGAACCTCTAAACCTCATTCAACGGCAGGAAGTCCTCCTAATCATGTTGGTTATTGGGTGATGTCTGTACCTAAATAGACTCACTAAGTTGGCCACAAAGTCGTGTTTAGCAGTGATTATATTAGATACCTCATATCAGCATCCTAAAAGAAATTTCAATCAATGATCACTAATAAGCGAGCTTTTGCTAATCGAGTTTCATTTAATTTCATAAGAATTTACAGAATAAGAGGATAGACGTATTTGTTGCTCAGCAGTTGCAATTTCCTTTTGGCTCGAAGCCTGGAAATAAAGTTCCGCCGGCGGCAATGGAGAGTTGACATGAAGATTAGGAGAATTAGAACTTAATAAAACCATTACATATAAGTGGCATTTGGTTTGCGACTTATAAGTCACATTTGGTAACAGCGACCTATAAGTCGCGTTAGAAATTACTAACTTATACATCCCAATTGACAATTGCGGCTAATACTTGACTAATGCATTTAAGCTATTTAAAATTTGATCAGCCCATTAGGCATTAGCCGAAGTAGGAGGCAAGTGCACAGATAGTCATTCTCAGGGATGTTATTTAAATTAGTCAGTACTTATTTTTGTTTTGAAATTTTAAATTACAAATCTTAACTTCAGGCTAACTCATGACATTTTTATCCTGAAAAATTAAACTGAAAAACTAAAACTTAGGATGTACTGACTAATTCCTAAATAGCAGCCCTTAGAGTGGCTATCTGATGTCATTTCTACCTGAAGTAGAGGGCATGTTCTGCTGAAGCCCACCTGTTTTTTTATCCAAAACAAACCGAGAGGCTGAATCTATTTGGTTTGTACTATTTTGTTTTAGGGAAAATGTTCAAATTTATCCTTCTACTATGATATATAGTTTACATTTGTCCCCTGTTATACTTTTCGTTTAAATCCACTCCTACCGTTAACAAACTTTTTAGAATTGTCCTTAGCGCACTCAGTCCCTCTATTAATTTGTCCATATCAGCTGCAAAGTCAGTGGGTCCCACACACTAAAAGTCACGTACAAAGATTTTTTACTCTTACCTTTTCTTTCTTTCACTTTTTTCCCCTCTTTTTCTATTTCTTCATGTTTTCATGTTCTTCTCCAGTGACCCAAATTCTCAAAGGAAAATCATTTTTATCCCTACTTTCTCAAAACCTAGATCTGATTTCAGGAAGGCAACATCAATTCAAAAAAATTTCAAATCCAAACTCTAAATTTTCAAACCTCACTTCTTCGATTTTTATTCTTTTTTCTTTTCTTTATTTTCTTCATTCTAAGAATTTCATCGAAAAGTGTACTACTCAGAGTGTTTAATCTAATAGGATTTGAGGAATATTTAAGATATTATTTGGTCGGAAAGCCCCACTCCGAGAAGATGAATAAATTTGAGCTTTTTTTTCTTTCTTTTTGTTGGGCGGTTCATATTTACTTTATCACCATTAAAATCTTTGTGTTCATGGGAGTTTTCCAGCGAGGTGTAGCGATGTGGAGTGGGTTTGAGGAGAAAGAAAAACTATAGGGTGGAGAAGATTTCTGAAATCTTAAAATTATTTTCTTTTCATATCTCAAAGTGGGGGAAAAAGGTAATGGCTAAAAATTCATGGGCGAATGAGGGTGATCTTTCTATTCTGGAAGCGAGCAACGGATGATATTCTTTGGTGATTGAAAATAGATGTTACTTTAATGGTGAATTTATTCTGGATTGAAAGAGGAAGATGAATGTCATGGGGTCTAGTGTGATGATGAGGTTAATTTTAACGGGGAACCTGCTAATATGGCAGCTGACGTGGACAAATTATTAGAGGGATTGGGTCCCACGGTGGAGGGACGATAGGGTTAAGTGCAATTCTAAAAAGTTTGTTAATGGTAGGGGTAGATCTAAACGAAAAGTATAACGGGGACAAATATAAACTATACACTATAGTAGAGGGGCAAATACAAACCTTTTCCCCTTTTTTAAATCATCTGCTATGAAGAACCACTAGTTTGATTAATTCAAATTTGCATCATTAAAAGTCTATTATAAGAAATTTTCACGCCCGGAATCCCAACTCGGGGTCATGATGGCGTCTAACATTTACTTGTTAGGCAAGCCGACGTGAAAAGAAAATTTACTGATTTTAATAATTTACGATAAGATAATAACAATGAAAATGATATAAGCCTGAAGCATATATGATAATACTGAATAACGAGTATAAACATAACCCAGAAACTGATGTCATGAGTACATGAACATCTAGAGTGCTACATACAGGGTCTGAATAAAATACACTATTTTGAAACTCAGAAAAATAGTAAAGATAGGAGGGAAGGAGATTTCAGGGTTGCGAACGTTGTGCAACTGTACCTCAAGTCTCAGTCAACAACTGGATCCAAGCAAAAGCTACTGAACACCGCTAGGACCCACTCCGGTATCTGCACTTGTCGTATGAGTATAACCGGCCCCATGTACTATGGAAGTGCCGAGCCTAACCTCGACGAAGTAGTGACGAGGCTAAAGCGGGCCACTTACAATAACATGTATGCAGTAATAATAACAAGGAAAGAAAATAGGAAATGAAAATATAGCAGCTAATTTATGACAATGAACTCAAACCTCGCTATCAGAAAACCTAGAATAACAAGTCTTGTAATCTCACATAAAAATGCTGAAACCAACACAACATCAAAACAAGTACAACACACAAAATCCGTTGCGACACGCAACCCGATCCCACCATATCATCATTAATCAATATCGTAATCCTCCCTTATTCCACCATATCAATTTATCAATATCAAGTATTATGTACACAAACAGTTGCGGCGCGCAACCGGATCCCACCATATCATCACTTATCAATGTCATAATCCTCCCTTATTCCACCAATTCAATTCATTATCCTTCAACTCCTGTTGCGGCGAGCAACCCGATCCACAAATAATTTCAATAAACATAAACAATCCAATAACTCAATTTATAAGAACTTTTACATAAATGAGTATGAATGCAAGGCAATAAAGGAACCACGTAATAATCAAAGGATGACAAATATTACAAAAACAATAGGACATGTAAAACATGTGACTATTAACGTGTGCAAGTAAAACAATTAAAGGCAAGTAGCAAATAGGTACGGAGTCATGGAAGGGACGAACAATTCAATGCAAGAATAATTAAATGGCAACTAAAGCATGTAACAATTAAGGTATGGAATGAGATAGTTCATGAAATAACAAAAAACATGGAAAAAAATATCTTAACGACGTATATACACTCGTCACCTTGCATATACGTCATTTTCTCACATAATACACATAACACATAATTCAAAATTTCTAATTCTCTCAAGTCAAGGTTAGATCCAACGAAGTGCTTCGTTTCAGATCAATTCTTCGCTGTAATCGCTTCGATCCACCCCCTCTCCGCAATCAAATCAAAGATCAACCGGGGCTTTTTCTCTAAAATTCACCTCCAAACCAATCGAATCTAATCAAATATAGTTAAAACAATTCAAAATAAGCTTTAGAAACTACCCACGAGTGAAAAAGATTCAATCTTTAATGATTTTGGAAAAAGTCAACGAAAGTCAACCCCGAGCTTGCTTGGTCAAAACCCAAAATTCGGACCAAAACCTGATTACCCATTCACCCCGAGGCCGGTTATGTGATTAGTTTCGAAATCCGATCTCAATTTGAGGTCTAAATCTCAATTTCTCAAAATCCTCAATTTTTATCTAAATCTCTAATTTCTACCATGAAAAAGTTTAGATTAATGGTTAGAAATCAATGGGTGTTGATGGAAATAAAATAAAAAGAGTTAAAATCTACTGACCTATGAAGTTGGGATGAAATTTATTTTCAAAATCGCCTCAAGGCCGAGCTCAAACTTGGAAATGATGAAAAATAGGTTAAATCCTGATTTTTAGAAGTTTTAAAGACGAGGCGTCAAGTCTTCTTCGCATTCACGAAGGACCTGACTTGATCGTGAAGCACTACGGTCCACCTGGCCTTCCTGTTCGCGAGATGTTCATTCCCCCTGGCTTTCGTGTTCACGTCCCAAGGTACGCGTTCGCCTAGAACACCTAAACAGACCTCGCCTTCCAGACCCATTACCATCGCGTTCGCGTGGTATTGGTCGCGTTTGTGAAGGGTGATCCCACCACTGCTATACGTTCACGACCTCAATCTTGGGTTTGCATAGAAGAAATCCCATCCCAGCCCCGGTTAATCATCGCGATTGTGAAAGTGGCTTCGCGATCGTGAAGAACAAAGCACCAAATACCAGAAATCACTGAAACCAACAATCTTCCAAGTCCGAAATGGTCCGTAGCCTATCCAAAACTTACCCGAACCACATGGACTCCAAACCAAACATGCACACAAGTGTAGTAATATAATACGAACTCACTCATACGATCAAATACGAAAATAACACCAAAAATCACGAATTAGACATCGAAATGTATGAAATTTTCAATGAAATTCAAGAACTTTCAAATTTACAACCGGACGTCCGAATCACGTCAAATCAACTCCGTTTTACACCAAATTTCACAGACAAGTCATAAATAGCAAAATGGACCTATATCAAGTTTCGGAACCGAAATATGTACCCGGTAGCAACAAAGTCAATCTATGGTCAAACTTGAAAATTCTTTAAACCTTCAAATTATTTCAACAAATCATGTTAAATCAAGTTAGGGACTTCCGAATTTAATTTCAGGCATACACCCAAGTCCCAAATCACGACATAGACCCATAGGGACCGTCAAATACTGATTCGGATCCGTTCATATAAAATATTGACCGTAGTCAACTCAAATCATTTTAAGGCAAAAATTCACATTTTTTTAATTTTTCACATAAAGACTTTCCCAAACAAGACACGGACTGCGCATGTATATTGAAATCACTAAACGAAGCTAATCGAGGCCTCGAAACACAAAAATAAAGGCTAAAACTCAAAATGGCCTATCGGGTCATCATATTCTCCACTTTATAACAAACGTTCGTCCTCGAACGGATATGGAAATGTACTTGGACTGGTGAAAAGGAGTGGGTATCTACTCTGCATGTAGGACTCGGGCTCCCACATGGCTGCCTCGATTGGCTGACCTCTCCACTGCACTCGAATTGAAGGATAACTCTTAGACCTCAACTTCCGGACTTGCCCAGACTAGGATGGCCTCCGGCTCCTCCTCATAAGTCAAATTCTTGTCCAATTAGACTGAGCTAAAATCTAACATTTGGGAAGGATCACCATGATACTTTCGGAGTATGGAGACAAGGAACACTGGGTGGATTGCTGATAAAATAGGTGGAAATGCAAGCTTGTGGGCCACCCCACCCACTCTCTCAAGAATCTCAAAGGATCCGATATACCTAGGGCTCAACTTGCCCTTCTTTCTGAACCTCATCACACCCTTCATGGGTGAAACCCGAAGCAATACCCTCTCTCCAACCATGAATGCAACATCACAAACCCTCCTATCGGCATTACTCTTCTGCCTGGACTGAGTTGTGCAAAGTCGATCCTAAATCATCTTGACCTTTTCCAAGGCATCCTGAACCAAATCGATACCCAACAACCGAGCCTCTCCCAGCTCAAACTAACCAACTGGCGAATGGCACTATCTCCGGTATAATGCCTCATAGGAAGCTATCTGAATACATGATTGGTAGCTGTTATTATAGGCAAACTCCGCAAGCGGCAAGAACTGATCCCAAGAAACCCTGAAATCCATAACACAGGTGCGAAGCATATCCTCCAATATTTGAATGGTGCGCTCAAACTGTCCGTCCGTTTGAGGTGAAATGATGTAGTCAACTCAACCCTTGTACCTAACTCACGCTGTACGGCCCTCCAAAAGTGTGAGGTGAACTGAGTACCCCGATCAGAAGTGATGGACACCGACGCACTGCGAAGACAAAGGATCTCGCGGATATAGATCTCAGCCAACCACTCTGAAGAATTTGTAACTATTATTGGAATGAAATGGATCGACTTGGTCAACATGTCCACAATACCCATACTGCGTCGAATTTCTTCGAAGTCCATGGGAACCCAACAACAAAATCCATGGTAATACGCTCCCACTTCCACTTGGGAATCTCAAGCTTCTGAAGCAAACCGCCAGGCCTTTAATGCTCGTACTTTACTTGCTTACAATTCAGACACCGAGCCACATATGCAACTATATTATTTTTCATTCTTCTCTACCACTAATGCTACCTAAAGTCCTGATACATTTTGGCGGCACCCGGATGAATGGAATACCACGAACTGTGGGCCTCCTCAAGAATCAACTCACGAAGCCCATCCACATTGGGCACACAAATCCGACCCTGCATCCGCAACACCCCATCATCTCCAATAGTAACCTACTTAGCACCACCGTGCCGCACCATGTCCTTAAGGACAAGCAAATGGGAGTCATCATACTGACGCTCTCTGGTGTGCTCATACAAAGAAGATCGAAAGACCGTGCAAGCTAGGACACAACTGGGCTACGAAACATCTAACCTCACGAAATGATTGGCCAAAGCCTGAACATCTGATGCTAGTGGTCTCTCACCAACTGGAATATACGCAAGGCTACCTATACTTACAACCTTTCTCCCAAGGCATCGGCCACCACATTGGCCTTCCCGGGATGTACAAAATGGTGATATCATAGTCTTTTAACAACTCCAACCACCTCTGTTGTCTCAAGTTGAGATCCTTTTGCTTGAACAAATATTGTAGACTCCGATGATACGTGAACACATAACACGACACGCCGTAGAGGTAATGCCTCCAAATATTCAGTGCATGAATAATGGCTGCCAATTCTAAGTCATGAATAGGGTAATCCTTCTCGTACACCTTCAACTACCGCTACGCGTATCCAATCATCCTGCCATCATGCATCAATACTCCACCGATCCTAATACACGATGCATCACAATACACCATGTATGATCTTGAACCTGTGGGCAACACCAATACTAGAGTAGTAGTCAAAGTAGTTTTGAGCTTCTGAAAGCTTAACTCACACTCATCCGACCACCTGAATGAGCACCCTTCTGGGTCAATCTAGTCAATGGGGCTGCTATGGATGAAAACCCCTCCACGAACCGGTGATAATAACCTGCCAACCCAAGAAACTCTAAATCTCTGTAGTTGAAGTAGGTCTAGGCCAGTTCTAAGCTGACTCAATCTTCTTATGATCCACTTTTATGCTCTCAGCCGATACAATATGCCCCAAAAAGCGACCGAGTCTAACCAAAACTCACACTTTGAAAACCTGGCATCTAACTAACTATCTCTCGGAGTCTGAAGTACAACTCGAAGATGCTGCTCATGCTCCTCTCGACTACGGGAGTAGATCAAGTAATCATCAATGAATACGATCACAAAGAATCTAAATAGGGCTTAAATACCCGGTTAATCAAGTCCATAAATGTTGTTGTGGAATTTGTCAACCCAAATGACATCACTAGGAACTCATAATGCCCATACTGAGTCTGAAAAACTGTTTTAGGGACATTTGATGCCTTGATCTTCAGCTGATGGTAGCCAGACCTCAAATCAATCTTCGAAAATACTTTGGCACCCTGAAGCTTATCAAATAAGTCATCAATCCTCGGCAACGGATACTTGTTCTTGATAGTGACTTTATGCAACTGCCGATAGTCTATACACATCCTCATCGAACCATATTTCTTCTTCACGAACAACACGGGCACACCCCAAGGCGGGAAACTAGGTCTAATGAATCCCTTATCAAGTAATTCTTTCAATTGCTCCTTTAGTTCCTTCAACTCAGGCGGGGCCATATGGTATAGCGGACCAGAAATAGGTTGAGTGCCCGGAGCCAAATCAATACAAAAGTCAATATCTCTGTCTGGTGATATCCCCGGCAGATCTACAGGAAATACCTCTGGAAACTCACGCAAAATAGGTACCGAATCTATGGAAGGAACCTTCATAGTAGAATCGCGAATGTAGGCCAAATAAGCTAGACATCCCTTCTCGACCATACACCGAGCCTTCACATAAGAAATAACCTTGCAAGAATGGACAGGAGTCCCTCTCCACTCTAATCGAGGCAACCCCGGCATGGATAAGGTCACCATCTTGGTGCGACAATCCAATCTAGCATGATAAGGTGACAGCCAATCCATGCCCGAATAACATCAAAGTCTACCATATCAAAAAGTAGGAGATCTACACTAGTCTCAAGACTCCAGTAGTAATCACACATGACCCATAAACACAATTTACGATAATAGAATCTCCCACCGACATGGACATATACATAAGAGTACTCAAAGAATCACGAGACACAACCAGATATGAAGCAAAATAGGATGATACATGGGATTAAGTAGATCCCGAATCAAATAGAACTAAAACATCTCTATGGCAAACTAGAACAATACATGTGATAACGACATCAGATGATTCAGCCTCAGGTCTAGCTGGGAATGCATAAAAATGAGGCTGGGGCCCACCACCCTGACCTCCGACTCTTGGACGGCCTTTAGTTGGCCGGCCTCCACCTCTAACGGCCTAACCTCCACCTCTAATGGCATGACCTCTACTTTTGGCTGGCTAAGCGGGCGGTGAAGCAACCAGTTTTTGAACCCTGGCACGAGAACTTTGTTGTGGCACGCTGCTCAACAATCTAGGACAGTACCTCCTGATGTGACTTGTACCCCCACACTCAAAACACCCATCCTGTTGTTGTGGCTGCTGAAGCTAAAACTAACCTGAACGGGCTGGATAACCATGGTGGTAGCTTTAGATTGGAGCCGCACTAATATGAGCTGATGGTGCACTGTTGACTGGCTACTTAGGATGAGATACATAAGGACCACGACTACCCGAGGCACTGTGGGATGCCTGAAGCGCTGACTGAAATGTCCTAGGAGGTTGGCTTATACCAAAAGTACCCGTGCCTCCAAATGAGGCACCACTGAAACCACTGGAATGATGAGGCCTCTTATCAAACACCGGACCCCTCTCTAAATCACGAACCATCTTGATTCGTCTAGCAATATTTACGACCCTCTGGAAAGAAATATCATCTCCAGTCTCCTTGGTCATCTGTAGCGTGATGCTGAAATTGAGCCCATCAGTGAATCTCCTCAGTCTCTCCCTCTCAGTAGTGACTAAGACAAGGGTATGGCGAGCTAGGTCCACAAATCAAGTCTCATATTGGGTGACGGTCATGCCACCCTGTTGAAGGCGCTCAAACTGCCTACGATACTCCTCTCTTAGAGTGAAAGGAATGAACTTCTCTAGGAATAGTTGTGAAAACTGATCCCAGTTAAGTGAAGGCGAACCACCTAGTCTAGTCAACACATAATCTCTCTACCATCTCTTGGCAGAACCGGTCATCTGGAACACTGTAAAGTTGACCCTATTTCGTCTCAACAATACCCATGTTGCACAACACCTCGTGGCAACGATCCAAATATCCTGTGGGTCCTCACAAGATGCACCGCTGAAATGAACATGAAAGAGCTTGGTAAACTTATCCAACCTCATCAAGGCCTCAGAAGACATAGCGGATATGTCCCTGTCCTGTGCCGCAACAACTGGCTAAATTACCCCAACTGGCTGGGTTGCTGGAGTCTGATATAGGGGAGCCTCTTGCTATGTGGTGTGAGTAGCGGGAGTTTGTGATCCTCCCCTAGCCTGAGAGACGGTTGGTGCCACTGGTAATGCACCGGTCTGGGCAACACTCTCTATAAGACCCACTAAGCGGACTAGAGCGCCCTGAAGCACTGGAGTGGCTATGATTCCCTCCGGGGCTTGAGCTGGTCTGATGGGCGCGGTCTGAGCTGGGACCTTCCCCTCATGATCAATCTGAGACTTCGCTGCGGGTGCTGCTACTCGAGCTCTAGGTTGAGCCCTGCCTCTGCCTCGACCTTTGTCTTGACCTCGGCCTCGGCCTCTGCCCCTGGTAGTAGCTGCTGCAGGAGGCTCCAACTCCTGTCCGGCTGCAGATGTTGTGCGTGTTCTCACCATCTGTGAGAGATCAAGAATAGAATGGTTCAATCATCAATGATAGAATGAAATCGCATGATAGAGAAAGAAGTGAAATTTTTCCTAAAACTCCATAGCCTCTAGAAGATAAGTACAGACATCTCTGTACCGATCCTCCAGACTCTACTAAGCTTGTTCATAACTCGTGAGACCTAGGCAACCTAGTGCTCTGATACTAACTTATCACGATCCCGAATACCAACCATCCACTTGCTAGGTAAGCCGGCGGAACAGAAAATTTACTAATTTTAAAAAATTTACGACAAGATAATAACAATGAAAACGATATAAGCCTGAAGCATAGTATGATAATACTGAATAGCGATTCTAAACATAACCCAAAAATGGGTATCACGAGTACATGGACATCTAGAGTGCTACAAACATGGTCTGAATAAAATATACTATTTTGAAACTCAGAAAAACAGTAAAGATAGGACAGAAGGGGACTTCAAGGCTACGAACGCTGTGCAGCTGTACCTCAAGTCTCCGTCAACAACTAGATCTGAGCAAAAGCTACCGAACGCCGCTAGGACCCACTCTGGTATCTACACAAGAAGTGCAGAGTGTCGTATGAGTACAACCGATCTCATGTAATTTATAAGTGCCGAGCCTAACCTCAACGAAGTAGTGACGAGGCTAAAGCGCACCATTTACAATAACCTATACGTAGTAATAATAATAATAATAATAATAATAATAATAATAATAATAATAATAATAATAATAATAATAATAATAATAATAATAAAGTATTATTATTATTCCCCAAGTCCCCATTAAACAAATATATGACTTTGGATGGTTCGATAAACTATCGTCTAAACAGCTAATAAAAATGACAGAGCAATCTCTTGCTTTAAATTCTTCATAACAGACTATTTGTTTGTTAAACAATCGTGATATTGATGTTTATAAACATAAGTATAATTTTGTTCATATTGGTATGGTACAAATTACCTTCAAACCATTAACTCTTAAAGGGTTACCAGAGACTTTCTTGGCAGCTTTAAGAGATGCTAGAAATTTGAATTTTAGACAGTCTCTGATGGATTCAATTGAATCTACGGTGGCTTATGGTCCTGTATATTTCAATACACAACCCAATTTACAATTATCTCTTTCAGATGTTAATATCCTGGATGCTTTAACTCTAAATGTTAAAACGCATGGTTATAACTATGCACCTGGATCTGAACTTATCTGCTTGTCATATAGGATTTATTATAAATATTTGTCTACTTTAAATCCTCGTTGCAAACTGACTGATTCGTCTAATCAGTCTATAATATTTGAGACTAATTTTGTTAAATCCAAGGTCACCACTAGGAGACCTATCAGATGGGATGAAATTAATTTTCCTTCTACATGGACTTTAGACTCGGTAATATCTTCGGGTCAACAAGCTAATATTGTTACTAATCATGATTATTCTCATATTTTCCAGACCCCAGAAGGGCAAGTTTGTATTCAATTCGAAGACAATAAGTCTTTGACGCCTTACAGGCATTCCTTTACTGGCAACATAAGACTTTCTTTGCCTTCAACCCAATCTTATATAGCTCCAGTAGAACCAGTTTATGGTCCAGCCAGGTTAAACCGAGCTGCTTCTTTGCATACAATTTCTACTGCTGATATTGATAAACGAGTAGAGCGTATAAAAATTAATAATAGAAACAATATAGTTCAGGATGATAATTCTTTAGATAAGGATATTCCTTCTCAATCCGAAATGGATTTCGATTCTAATATTGTTTAATAATCCCTTACAAAATTGATTTTAGTCCAGGATCACTGGCCCGACAACATATTTAGTCTGAATTCTTTAGTGATAAATGGAACCATTTTAGAACTTGATTCTTTGACACTTATAGTCCTGATGATAAAAGGAATATTTCCCAAGAATTCTATGAAATTTGTTCTTTGCATAACAAAGTGATGTACTTTGTTCCTTGGTTTATAACCACTTATGTGCCATTATATGTTAAAGTCCTTGAAAGAACTTACAAAGAAAGCAGTGGACAGCTAGTAAAGGGTATTTACCCACCACAAGCGTTCTTTGCGTTGCCTAATAATACGGGCATAACATTTACTGCTTTTCAAAATTTCGTTAATGATGACGTGGCAACGATTAGCGCCAGAGAAATTAATAAATTAATTTCTCAAAACAATTATATGTCTTTATATGTGAAAGCTTTAGGTGAGCATATTAGTTTACTAGATTCTAAGATAGGAGAATTAATTAACTTAGTCAAGAAAATTAGTACTCCAAAGGAAACCTCAATGATAGTAAGGTCTACAACGGTTATACCATATTCAATTGCTTCTTCGAGCAAAACAGTGATAGATGCGTCTATGCAGAGACCTGTTGAAATAGAAGGTTTTCACCTTAAGTCCAAAGCAGACTTAGAAAAACTAGTGACTGATAAGCTAGCTAGTTTAGATTTAAAACCTTTAGAGATGACCTCCGAATTTTCTGAGAATATCTTAGATCCTTCTAAAGACCATAAGAAAGTTATGTGGTCCGAGCTTAATAAGCTTAGAAAAATAGGTAGCAGATATGATAATAAACCTCCAATGAATACCTATTATTATCCTAGACCAACTCCACAAGATGTATCAGTGGAAGAAAGGGACTGGAATCAGACTAACACCAGTTATAGCGGGGATGCCATTTATGAGTGGAATTTAGATGGACTAACTGATAGGCAGATTAGCATCTTAGTTCATAGGATGATGATGTATTCCACTATCTGTAAAGCCACTAGTGAAAGGAATACCGATACGATTATATGCAGAATGATAATTGCAGGATTTACTGGTCAGATTAGAGGCTGGTGGGACAATTTATTATCAATAGCTGATAAAACTGCTATTATGGAAGCTACTACGGCAGAACCTGGATTTGATAATATCGGACGACCTCTATTACCAAATAGGTCAGACGCCGTTTATACCTTAGTTCTAACCATTATAGAACACTTTAGTGGTAGATTTACCAATATGTACGAAAATATTCGTACTATGCTAAATAGCCTTAAGTGTAAATACTTAATTGAGTTTAGGTGGTATAAAGACACCTTTCTTAGTAGGGTTATGGATTTACCCGAAACTAATGCTGACCATTGGAAGGCAAAGTTTATAGATGGTTTGCCATATCTATTTGCAGAAAGAGTGAGAAAGACTCTTAGAGGTAATACCACGCAAATACCTTATAATACCTATACTTTTGACAAACTGATAGAAGTTTGTACCCAGGAAGGTCTTAACCTTTGCAACGAGCTGAAATTGAATCAGCAGATTAAGAAGCAGAGACTAACTGAGAGAACCTAGTTAGGTGATTTTTGCCAACAATTCGGCACGGGAGAAATATATTCTCCTCATAGAAAAAAACGTCGTAATACTGTAGAAAAAGCTTACCATAGAAAGGGTGAGAAATATCGTTATAGGACAAAAGATGAGCGAGAAGCGCGAAAGAAGTTTCGCAAAGAAAATCAATTTGTTAAGAATAGATCGAAGAGAGATTTGAAAGATATTAAGTGCTACAAATGTGGTAGATTTGGCCATATAACTCCAAATTGCAAAAAGGAAAAGCTGAAAGCTTTAGTATTAGAACTAGACGATAAGTCTAGAAATCAGATTCTTAAGGTTATGGATGAAATCTCAGGAGAAGAATATGACAGTAGTTCTTCCATTAACCATGTCTCTGAGGATTCTTTGAATTTGCTTGATAGTGATAATTCTGAAACTGATAACTGTGATAATTGTGATAACAATAATTGTTCTTGTGATATTATGGATTTCTATAAACTGCAATCCCATATTCAAGACTTTGATATCAAACATATTACTTCTGATAATATTTTAGAATTGTTAAAAGAAGTCACTGATAATAATCTTCGAGAAAAGATTACTAACATGGCTTCTACCTCTTCAAATTCGGCAGATAAGCCATTTCAAAGAAAATGTGATATACTCGATGAAGCTCCTTATTCTTTTGCAGAAGTTCAAAGAAGACTTTTAGCAAAGAACGAGCCAAAGATTTTCGGTTATAATTCTTCAATGGATGATTTGAAAATTGAAGTAGAAAATTTGAAAAATGAGATTAAATCTCTAAAACAGAATCAGATGATTTTAGATCACCGAGTTACTCAGATAGAAAATTCTTCTTCAAATGAATTACCTATTGATAACAAGAAAAAAGGAATTTGATATCTGAAAATGATTTTGAAGAAATTTCTGAATTTTCTAAACATATTGTTTTAAATCCCAAACATGATATGTTTCTTGGAATGATACAAATAGTTACTGCTCACAAATGGTATGTAAAATATACTATTTTGATTGATAATGATTTTTCTGTGGCTGAAACTGCTTTGATAGATAGTGGTGCAGATATTTCTTGTATTCAAGAAGGATTAATTTCAAACCAATATTATCATAAGACTTCTCATAATGTCAAGTCTGCATCCTGTGATAAGATGAAGATAGAATACAAATTACCTAATGCTTATGTTTGTCAGCAAAAGATTTGTATTCCTCATTTCTTCATACTAGTTAAGGATCAATTACACCCTCCAATTATACTAGGAATGCCCTTTATAAGGACTATTTACCCATTTACTAGGGTAGATGAAAAAGGATTTGATGTTGTTTATAACAATAGAAAAATCTCTTTCAGTTTTGTTACTGGTCCGGTTACGCGTGATATTAATGCTTTGATTAATATAAAGCATAGACATATGAAATACTTGCAATATGAAATTTATAGCATGTCAATAACTGATACATTGAATTCAGCTAAAGTTTTGAAAAAAATTAAATTGATCTCTTAACAACTTGCTATTTCTATATGTGCTGACCACCCAAGTGCTTCTTCGGATAGGAAAAAGCATGTGGTCTCACTTCCATATGAAGACTCCTTTTCTGAGGAAAATATTCCAACGAAATCAAGACCCTGTCAAATGAACTCTGAATTAGTAGAGTTCTGCAAAAAGGAAATTGATAGTTTATTACAGAAAGGTTTAATAAAACCTTCTCGATCACCTTGGTCGTGTACTGCTTTTTATGTTAATAATGCTGCTGAAAAGGAACGAGGAATTCCTAGATTAGTTATTAATTATAAGCCTTTAAACAAGGTTTTAAAATGGATTAGATACCCAATCCCTAATAAGAAGGATCTACTTTCTAGATTATATGATGCCAATATATTTTCGAAATTTGATTTAAAATCAGGTTATTGGCAGATTCAGTTATTTAAAGAACATACTTATAAAACTGCTTTTAATGTTCCCTTTGGGCAATATGAGTGGAATGTGATGCCTTTTGGTTTGAAAAACGCCCCTTTAGAATTTCAAAAAATCATGAATGATATTTTTAATTCGTATATGGATTTTATCATTGTTTATATAGACGATATTCTTGTTTATTCAAAAACTCTGGAATTGCATTATAAGCATTTAGACATTTTAAAGAAAATTGTCATTCAAAACGGTTTAGTTATATCGAAACCAAAAATAAGCTTATTTCAGACTAATATTCCTTCCCTTGGTCATCATATTTACCAAGGTAAAATCACGCCTATTCAACGGGCTATAGCTTTTGCATCAAAATTTTCCGATGTAATTACTGATAGAACTCAGCTACAGAGATTTCTTGGTAGTTTAAATTATATATCTCCTTTTTATAAAAATATGTCTCGAGATCTTGCTCCTTTATATGATAGGCTAAAAAAGAACTATAAATCTCCTTGGACTGATAGTCATACTGAAATTGTTAAACATGCGAAGAAGAAAGTCGCTACCCTTCCATGTTTAACCTTAGCTAATCCTTTATGAAAAAAGATTATAGAAACAGATACTTCTAATATTGGCTTTGAGGGTATTTTAAAACAGGTTAACCCTCATGACAAGAAAGAGTATCTGATAAGGTACTACTCAGGTAAATGGACCGAGGCCCAGAAAAAGTATGCTACTGTGGCCTATGAAATGCTTACTATTGTTAAGTGTGTTTTAAAATTTCAGGATGATTTTTATAATAAAAAATTCTTGATAAGGACAGATGCACAGGCGGTAAAATTTATGTTTAATAAAGATTTTAAACATGATGCCTCAAAAATGATATCCGCAAGATGGCAAGCACAATTAGCTCCATTTGACTTTGAAATCGATTATAAAAAGGGGGTTGATAATTCCCTTCCTGATTTTTTTATCCAGAGAATATTTACAAAATGAATAACGAGATATCCTCTTTTAAATGCAGGATGAGCCATTAATGGCCGTCCAAGAATTCCTCTGATAGAGGAAAAGGACGCGGAAACTACGGCCATTATAAAGGCCGAGGGGGCGAGGATCTTACACTCCACCATCCTCTGTAATATAAAGGGGTGGAAAGATATTAATAAATGAGAAAATTTCTCAAAAAAGAGGGGGATCATCCTCAAGCATTATTAATTTGGAAGATATTCCGAAAAACAACCCGTTATTGAGCAAATGAAGGCTTATCTAGCCTCACAAAGAACCACGCATAGTGATACCATGCATAGTGATACCTATGCAAATGTGGCAGCTGAAAACTCTAATGATATCAAGAGTTACGAGAAAGAGATAAAAAGAGAAATGATATTTCCTTTAGTAAACCACGATTTACAATGGAAGGATGCACCTTGGAAGATACTCCAAAGGTATTTGATTGAGAAATTATATTTCCCGGGCAAGTCATACAAAATCCGATCATACTATGAGAATATTTTGATAAGTTCAGGCAGAGCGGAATTCTAGCACTTTCAAGGTTATACCCCAGAAGAAAATGTTTATAACTTCTCCAAGATTATTATCAAACAGATTATATCTGCTTAAGAGTGGGGAACATCCACCATGAAGGAAGGACAAGTGATACTTGACGACAAACGTTTTAATTATACCTATTGGGATTATATCCAGGCTTTTAACGATGTATTATTTTATAATAATGATAAACATAAGCATACTTGGTTTATAAAAGTATGTACTAAAGTATTCTCAAAAACTCTACCAAATTGGTTTCTAAACTGGTGGTCATACCACGGTCCAACAATAGAAATATTGCCAGCAACCTACAGACAGTTATACAGCGAATGTATACAAGTATCTCCTGATTTGGATGCGCTATACAAACAAGATCATATATGTTAGCCTGGAAAAATAGGTCATATCTATTTCTTTCTGGAATTTTCCATTCCTTGGATTCATAAATGGGTACCAGAATTCGATTATACTGAAGAAGACATCCCCAGCCTATATCGGACGTACTTCAACAATTTTTGGGACAAGTTGATAAAAAGGGACCCAAAAACAGATCAGTTATATGGACAAGTGCTAATCGATAAAATTAAAGGTTCCATAAAGACTTATAAGTCTAAAACCAAAGAAGTAATAATGGAAACGCTTCCATTAAATACGTTGCGAGAAAGATCAATTTCCAAGAAGGCAACAAAGAAGAAATAATAGCTCGCTATTTAGAAGGAGTTCGACGAAATTTACTTCAATCGATCGAACAAATTGCTGATAAATCAGACACTTTAATGAAAAGTGACACCAGCCATTCTATTAACGAAGAAGATCATAGTAGCATGTTAAACGACGTACAAAATGAAGAATCGGTAAACGAAGTTGATTTTCAACATGTTGAAGAATTTCTCCAGAAAATGAAAAAGCTGGATAAAACTCAAGGAAAAAGAGCCATTGATTAGCAAGACAAGATGAAGAGGGGACCTCACACGTCATAATCGTGGGACTAACAGACAAAACAAGATGAAGGACCCCACAAGTCATAATCGTGGGACCCAAGACAGTGATACCTGTCACCGTGCACTGATAGCTGCACTATTAAATACTGTACATTACTTTAGAAAGATTCTTTTCTCTTCTTTAAATAGAAGCCTTTGCCTCAGATGTAGATATACGAAAAATTTTCAGTTTTATTTTCTCCCTCTAGTTTTGCTCTGCCTTCTCTCTAAAAGAAGACAATTTTCATTGTAAAGTTCAAGTTTCATTTTGTATAGAGAAATCAGAAAACGTCCAAGTTTTGGACACAAGGGCACAACTCTAAGGTACTGTTAATTCTTTTTCTTCTTTTTTCTCCGATGGCCAGGCTTATAGCCGGCTAAATCTATATCTATGTTGAATACGATACTTCTTAGCTTCATATTAACGATGCACTAGACTTAATTAAAATCAAGAGATTCTAAATATGAATAGTTAACTTATATTATGTAAGTCTTTAGTTTGGTTCCAAGATGGTGGTACATTCCTGCTATATACTATAGATTTCATATTTGCCTTAGTGGCTACGTCTAACGTCTGGTGGTAAGACTGTTTATTTTGAGTTGTTTAAGGCCGTTGAGATCCCAGTGAATCCTTCGGGATGTCCTAGACGCATGGTTTGAAGTCACCACAGTATTTAGTTACAGACAGGCCCCTTTGCCTGGGTAAAAGTTTACCATACAGCTAATCACTTACATAATCATAAGGCTAAAGATTCATATCATAGAATCCCTTTATTTTGATTCTTGTCAACACAGAAAGTATACAATTTTGATCAGTCTAGTAACGCCGTGCGGATTACCGCCAGCCGACTAAGATCCTGGTTTATTATGTTATTAATAATAATAATAATAATAATAATAATAATAACAATAAGAATAAGAATAACAGTAATAACAACAATAATAATAACAATAATAATAATAATAATAATAATAATAATAATAATAATAATAATAATAATAATAATAATAATAATAATAATAATAATAATAATAATAATAATAATAATAACAACAATAAGAAGAATAATAACAACAACAACAATATAGTATTTAATAATAATAATAATAATAATAATAATAATAATAATAATAATAATAATAATAATAATAATAATAATAATAATAATAGGGCAAGAAAACAAGAAATGAAAATATAGTATTTAATTTATGACAATGAACTCAAACCTCGCTATCAGAAAGCCCAGAACAGCAAGCCTCGTAATCTCACATAAAAATACTAAAACTAACACAACAACAGCAACAATTACAACACACACAATCCGTTGCGGCACGCAACTCGATCCTACTGTAACATCCTTTATCAATATCAAGTATGACGTAAACAGTCCATTGCGGCGCGCAATACGATCCCACCATATCCTCATTAATCAATATCGTAATCCTCCCTTAATCCACCATATCAATTTATCAATATCAAGTATTACGTACACAAACTGTTGCGGCGCGCAACCAGATCCCACCATATCATCATTTATCAATATCATAATCCTCCCTTATTCCACCAATTTAATTTATTATCCTTTAACACCCATTGCGGCGTGCAACCCGATCCACAAAAAATTTCAATAAACATAAACAATCCAATAACTCAATTTACAAGAACTTCTACATAAAAGAGTATGAGTGCAAGGCAATAAAGGAACCGCGTAATAATCAAAGGATGACAAATATTACAAAAAAAGGACAAGTAAAGCATGTGACAATCAAGGTGTGCAAGTAAAACAATTAAAGGCAAGTAGCAAATAGGTACGGAGTCATGGAAGGGACGAACAATTCAATGCAAGAATAATAAAATGACAAATAACAATTTATGGAATAGAAAGCAATTAAAGCATGTAACAATTAAGGCATGGAGTGAGATAGTTCATGAAATAACGAGAACCATGGGAACAAATATCTTAACGATGTATATACACTCATCACCTCGCATATATGCCGTTTTCTCACATAATCCACATAACACATAATTCAAATTTTCTAATTCCCTCAAGTCACAGTTAGATCCAACACTTACCTCACTCCGGAATCAAATCAAAGCTCAACTGGGGCTTTTTCTCTAAAATTCGCCTCCAAACCAATCGAATCTAACCAAATATAGTTCAAAAAATTCAAAATAAACTTTAGAAACTACCCACGAGTAAAAAAGATTCACCTTTTGATGATTTTGAAAAAAGTCAACCCCCGACTTGCTTGGTCAAAACCCGAGATTAGGACCAAAACTCGATTATCCATTCACCCCTGAGCCCGGTTATATGATTAGTTTCGAAACCCAACCTTAATTTGAGCTATAAATCTCAATTTCTCAAAATTATCAATTTCTACCTACATCCCTAATTTCTACCATGCAAAAGCTTAGATTAAAGGTTAGAAATTAATGGTTGTTGATGGAAATGAAAGAAAACGAGTTAAAATCTACTAACCTATGAAGTTAGGATGAAATTTCTCTTCAAAACGCCTCTAGGACGAGCTCCAACTTGAAAATGGTGAAAATTAGGTTAAATCCCGATTTTTAAAAGTTTTAAAGATTGGGTGCCAAGTTTTCTTTGCGTTTGCGAAGGATCTGACGCGATCGTGAAGTACTGCGACCCAACTGGCCTTCGCGTTCGCGAGATGTTCATCGCGTTCGACATGGCCCTTCCCCCTGGCCTTCGCATTTACGTCCCATGGTATGCGTTCGCGTAAAACACCCAATAGACCTCCCTTCTAAATCCATTACCTATCGCATTCACGTGGTATTGGTCGTGTTCAAGAAGGGTGATCCCAACACTACTACGCGTTCGCGACCTCAACCTCGCGTTCGCATAGAAGAAATTCCTCCCTAGCCCAGGTTACCCTTTGCGATCGCGAGAGTGGCTTCGCGATCGCGAAGAACAAAGCACCAGACACCAGAAATCACTAAAACCAGCAATCTCCCAAGTCTAAAATAGTCCGTAGCCTATCCAAAACTCATCCAAGGTCCTCGGGCTCCAAACCAAACATGCACACAAGTGTAATAACATCATACGAACTCGCTCGAGCGATGAAAACACCAGAATAACACCTAGAACCACGACTCAGACATTAAAATATATGAAATTTTTAATGAAACTCAAGAACTTTGAAATTTCCAATCGGACGTCCGAATCACGTCAAATCAACTCCGTTTTGCACCAAATTTTGCGGACAAGTCACAAATAGTTAAATGGACCTATAACAAGTTCCGAAACTGAAATCCAAACTCTGTTCAATAAAGTAAACCTACAGTCAAACTTAGGAATTCTTTAAACCTTCAAATTACCAGTTTTCAAAAAATCACGTTAAATCAAGTTAGGGACTTTCGAATTCAATTCCGGGCATACGCCTAAGTCCCAAATCACGATACGGACCCACCAGGACCGTCAAAATACTAATCCAGGTCCTTTTACATAAAATATTGGCCATAGCCAACTCAAATAATTTTTAAGGCAGAAATTCACATTTTATTCAATTTTTTCACATAAAGACTTTCCGGAACAAGACATGGGCCGTGCATGCAAATCGAGAATCGCTAAACGGAACTAATCGAGGTCTCGGAACACAAAAATAAATGCTAAAACTCAAAATAGCCTATCGGGTCATCACTGAAATTCTAGTGCTAGGTAGTCTATATCAAGGGGACTCTACATTAAGGTTCTAACCTTAGTTTAATGGTAGATGAATCTTTACCATTCCACATCTATCGGAATGATTCATATTAATTTATTATGGTTAAGATGTTACAGCTTAGGCATTAACTTGCAAAATTCTTAACAATTTGACAAGCAAATAACCTATGTATTACTTGTTTGCCCAATTTGAAGGTTTTATAATAAACCAGCAGGTTAATTTTCCTCCTACTCTTAGATGAATACTTGCGCAATTGTTGACGATCAAATTCAGGACATAATTTTATTTATCATTTGATATAGAACAGAAGATTATGGTGGAATAAATATGATCTTTTTATCTGAATTAGACGTCTGGGGTTTGAAACACATACAATGCTTTCGTCAAAACCAATGGTTCTTCCTCTAATAAGCAATCCCAGCTAGCTAAAAACAATGTAACCATCTCTAAACACAACCACAAAATTGTCCTCACTAAAATCCCCACTAAAACTCTGCCTTAAAAGTGTCACAAGCAATTCATTAAATCCTATAGCTAATACATTCACCATTTCTTTAGATTACCATATCAGCTGAATTTTCACAGAGTGAAGCAACTTTGGATACAATTAATCAACAATCTTAACAAGCTTACAGGTAAAATAACTATATCCAACGACAATACCATACCCACTGTAATCCCACAAGTGGGATCTGAGGAGCATAGTGTGCACGCAGACCTTTCGTTAAGGTAGAAAGGTTATTTCCGATAAACCATCAGCTCAAAGAAAACATAGTCACAAACAGATGGGCCACCCGGTGCATTAAGTTTCCGCTACGCGCGGTCCGAAGAAGGGCCAGACCACAAAGGTCTATTATATGCAGTCTTTCCCTGCATTTCTGCAAGAGACTGTTGCCACAGCTCGAACCCGTGACCCCCTAGTCACATGACAGTAACTTTACCAATTACGTCAAGGCTCCTACTCATAGTCAGTCACCGATATGACAAAGAAATACGGAAGTGGAGGTAAAATGACTATACCCATCAGTAATAATTGCATGTACATGCTTAATGAGTATGAACTTTTGCCAAATGGGGCTGGGTTAAAAGCCCAAAGATTAAAGTTTTATTCAGGTTTCAGTATTTGACTTGTGTTAGGACTTTTAAAGAAAAAGGGGGGCTTAATTGGGGTTTGAGAAGCTCAAAAACTTCTCCAAGAGAAATAAGGCAAAGCCCATATTAAACAAGGAAATTCTCAAGTAAATGTTTTTCAATTCTCAAAAGCTAACACTGAGAGTTCTTACTCTTACTATTATAATTATCTGCATTTGAAACTTGAACTTATGAAACAGAGTAAAGTCCAATCTGTTAAGATACATGAAATTCCACTAGACTCACAACTAGCAAGTAAAACTATAAAATGCTTACGACAGGCTGTTCTACGCCTATGTTCCATATATCTCTTGTCTCTCCAAATCGAAGGGAGGGTTCACTGTTGCAGGCATTATCTATCAACTCAAATGATCCTTCTCTCGGGCCCAATTACTGTGGAAACTCTGAAGGAGCAAAAGAGCAAGATGGTTATTAGAAATGGTAATTTAAAAGCTAGCAAAACAAAACGGGACGCCAGAACAAGAAAACAAGTAAAGACATGACTACGGTGCGGATATGCTTCATACAAATGTAGATACATAGATTCAACTAACTCAAACATGTACAGCAATCTTTATACAGACAGAGTTGACATATGCATTTTAGAGCACACAAATTTATGTCAAGGAACAACTGAAGTAAAAATGACAGAGTATCTATCTACCTAATTGTACCGTATTAGACTCCATAGAAAGCAACAAAAGGACTTTAGAATCAGGTAGAACTTGAACTATTGTATATCAGTCAGAGGCAGATCCAGAATTTGAACTTTAAGGGTTCGAATTCGGAGCTCTATCACATCCCGTCTATTTTACTGGGTTCAAAATTCACTATTTCTACTTATATGATGGTTGTTAAACACATAGGATTTAAGCCAAAGTAAGTGAGTTCAGATGAACCCATAACCCCTTCACTAGATCAGCTGCTGGCACGTCTACACATAAATTGTTTCATATGATAGATAGTTACTTACACATAGTTAAATATGCACAGATGTTGTAGTGTATGTACTAATGTTAAAAAAAAAAAACTAATGTTCAACATCGGATAAATGCAGCATCTAAGTAAGCCTATAAAAGCATTTAGGCAGAAGACAATTGTCTTCCTGCATCCACACAATCTCTTTTACTTGTTTTCTAATTTTTCACATGGTATCAGAGTGGATTAGAAAAAGAAAATCAAAATCACTCGCAGTACAGTCACCAACAATATTCAGGAGAAATATGTCATCGTCATTCAATTTCTCGGCAACTGTGAATCTGTCCAAGGTTAGATTGTCCATGATGTTCTATATGGTATTCTTTGACTTCAAGGTATAAGCTAGTGCTTCTTCCATGCAAGACCCCCCATGACAAAGCTTCCAATGGATACTTTAATAAGTTGCGCAAAAGCTCTTTCTTACCCACAAGGACTAAAGAGCAAATATGCTTTTTTGTTTGTAGTAATTCCCTAATGGGTCATTACTTCTATTCCAATAGATCATCAAATCCTTTATGAAGTTACACTAATATTAGCCCATGAAAGTTTTCCAAGAATTTCAAAGCTCAATCTTCCATTTCTTTAAACTCCCAATTTTCTGTAAGTGTAGAAAATACTGAAAAGGAACACATTAAATTAGTTCTCAAAATAATACAAGTCTGTTTAAATAACATCCAACTATAGTACATCTTAGTGTGATCCTTTGAGGTCCCCGTCAAAGTAGCCATGACCACCACCCCATCAACACATTTATCTTATAGCTCAATAACACTAATTTGTTAACTCATTGACAAAATTAGTTATTTTGCTTAATTAATTCACTTTTAACTAACTAACACCCGATAAAAAAAATCATGATTTCTCATCGCAACAGTCGATAGATTTAGATGACCATATAGCAACAGGTCAAGAGAGTCAAGATCCCCAACGCTAGGATACGGTGGAGATACCAAAACCTTCCACGATGTATTGTTGTGCAATCGAATCCCTCATGTCTTACATCCCAAATGAGGTAAATTTATTTCTTAATAAGAAGCAGATTTTGCAAATTAATAAAATATGCACTGGAAATCGTATGAAGCAAGAGCCACTAGCATATTGCTTAAAGACAAAGAACAAGAAAGCATTTTCCCTTAAGCACTACTATGTGCAATAATGTCAAGGAATAATTGTGTTATACAGACTAAACCCTTATCTTTTTATGCATGATGCATTTAGTTCTATATAAGGCCTAGTTAAGAAACACAACAAGAGTCATTGTTGTATTTGACTTGTTATTATCTCTTGAGGCATTTGCGTCTTCCATCTTAAATGCGCGAAATATACATTGCTTCTGGGTGGATTTAGCTTGAGAGGAAGGACACTTAGACTCCTTAGAGACAGAAAATTTATACATCAACAAGTTTGAAGGAGCAAAGGAAAGTTAGGTGTGTTATTTTGACTCCTTAATTTGCATATTCTCATGAGTGTACCATCCTTTCATGAGATGATGGTATTGTGAAGTTTTTGGAATTCTAAATGCTTCTGTTGCTTGTTTACACCAACACTTCCTTCAAAAGGCTGGGACCTAGGTTTTCCCCCCCTTTTGGGCCGGGGCAAGGGGAGAAGACTTAGAGGGAAGGTATAAGATGTCATATGTTTCCTAAGAATCAAAATTGGATATTCCCCCTCTACTCCAAGTGAAACTTTTCTCTTAAGACCAGATTATAATCAAGAAGGATCATTATCGTGTGCGACCAAATCTAAGATAATATTTCCTCTCCACCCCAATCCTAGATTCTTCTTAGAATGAAAATTAGAGGGACGTGTAATCCACAGTTTATTCATAAGGAAATCTCCAAAAAGACAGTCTTCTTTTGGGATAATTCTAGAACATAAAATTTCCTTGTTATAGACAAACTTTCACCTAGAAGATCTTTAAAAATTGTTTCTACCAAACAAATCTTCTCGTTATAAAATGCTTTTGGAAATGGAGTTCCTCCAAAGGACTTCTATAGAAAGACTGAAAAGAAAAATTAGTCTCAAAACAAAACCAAGTATTTGCTAGCGTTTTAGAACCTCCTGTTTGAAACGTTTTTCCAGATGATTTTTTGGGATCATTTTAGGTAAATTAACTAGGTGTGTGGGTAAGATTCCTACAGTGTTCCTGCAGGAAGCATTGCCCTTCAAAACCACACAACTTACCTGCAAGCAACCCAACCTCTTTTTTCCCCACAAAGGGATCCCATCTCACAGTACCTACGTAGAGTTAAACTACGGTTCCCCCCAAGCTTTGAGTGCTAAAGCATAGGTTTTGCTCGACTTTCCAAGATGTCCATAATTTTCATTTCCCAATTAAATAGGTAGAAAAGATCAATCAATAAATCAGTCAAACAATCGACAATGCCTCAATCCCAAACTAGTTGCGCAAAAGATCGCAATGTTGTCAAATTGCATTTAAGCATTAAAAAAACAAATATATGCACATGTATACATTGTTGTAATGTCTAAACACCAGTACCTAAGTAACAAAAACTGAAGTTGCTCAGCTACTGGATTTTAATATTAGAACAAGAAATATCCGTTGTTTTGTTCATCCAATATCTCTCAGTACCATGCTCAATTACTGGAGTACGGTATCAACATTCTTTGTTTTCTCCAGATGCATTTCTAAGTAAATACAAGCACATATATCCATGATTTCAAAGCCAAGAACGAAAACACACACGATCTAATGGTTCCATAACACCAACTAATTACCACTATCAGTGCGTCATTTTTTTTTCTACTTTTCTGCTGATATAAAATAGTTCTTCCATTTTTTACTGCTCCACGACTCAAAGAAGATGCTCATAGTTGCATAAGTCCTTGAGGAAAGAACACCACAGCAGCTGAAACTTGATTTATTCCCTATGTCAATTATGATTGTTTTGTGCTAGCTATGCTTTCATGTCATATCAGTTTTAATTGTTTGCGCTTTCTAAATATTCTTTTCAAGTTCAGCGAACAGCGCAGGCAGAATGAGGCTACGGTTTAATGTTCAATTCTATGGACTTGGTTTGTATTAGTGAACCTGACAGCAAATTGGGCTAACCGACACAATACTAGAGATTAGTTAAAAATAAAATAATCTCTGATAGGCCTTCTGCTTCTGTTTCAAGCTCCTTAGTCATAATAAATAACTTTTCTTGCTTTGAAGCAATTTCATCATCGTAGTTTCTCTCTAATTAATCTCGCCTCTTTACTTACAAGTGCCATCTTTATTCCTTGTACTTCATACTTCTTACAACTTTTAAGCCCATGTCCATGTCCTAACCAAATGATCACTTGGAAGTCTTAGAACACCGTAGATTTGAATCAGACATAATAAACTACCAACAACATATCAGGAGGCAAGGTTGCCTTCCATTCAATCATATTTTTACCTGCCGTAATACCCTTTTAAGATCCAAGGTAGTAATAAAGCCATGTATTCGAAGATAGATGAATGTCAAGTTTCTTACAGAATGATTAATAAGGTACTTCGACTACATTTTGGCTAACCTTAAATTCCCTATTGTATTTCCCTATTCATCCATAACTAACATAGAGAGAGCAGAGTAATACACAATTAACATTTGATGACTAAAGTAGACAGCCATAACATCAAACCGATCAATTAAGTTCATCAAATCCTGTCATCAACTATATAACCAATTATCATTTAACTAAACACATTGTACTAGTAGTTGGTTCACAAAAGTAAATCAATAACAAAGTCATGCTTCCATCATAGTTAAACTCAAACTAACAACAGATTATCATAGGAATAGGATTAATCCCTTACCGGTGGATGACTAATCAATCAATCAATGCGCTTGTACGACACGTGTTTCCTCGCAGCGCGTGCATTCTCGTAATCAAATTTCAAAACATTAGGGATATGAGAAGTGTCCTTGACATAAAAAAACCTCCCAAAAACACTTTCTTCAATAACAGGGAAAAAACCCTTGAGCACATTGTTAACAATCCAAAACCAACCCCCACCAAGTACTGCTCCTAAAGTAGCTCCAGCAAATACCTGCGCCAAAAGCCTAGTGATAAGAGCTCAGCTTCTGATGTATGGATTAAGCGCACATCACAAGTTTGATCAGTATTTAAGTAGATAAGGGTTGAGGGGCGGATCCATTATCCACCAACAACAAACAACAAACAACGAACCCATAATAGTCTCACAAGTGGGGTCTGGGAGGGTACAGTGCACACTGACCTTACCCTTACCTTGAAGATAGAGATATGAAAAGAAAGCAGTAGTAACAGCCAGTAAAAGCAACAAGATAATAAGAAAACAAAGAAATCGTGTAGTTCTATTCACCCTAAGTATAAAAAAATTCTTATACTATCATGTCGCCTAAAAAATATTTACACGTAAGCTTCCATAGAATAGTGAGCTTTGTATAACTTTTAAACGAGCTTCGAGAAAAATAAGGCACCTTACTAGCTAAACAGGTAAATATAAACTGCTAATATAAATTTATTTACAGTGACGCTATATAACTTAATTTTAAAAAATGTACCTGTGCGACCGTATGATAACCCAAATAGACTCTAGAGTACAGAGTCAAAACCGCCATAGGCCAAACCAAAAGAAGCACAACCCATAATTGGTTTCTACAAATAAGTCCCAATTTTCTATAACTCAAAAGAGTTAAATACACAGCGAAAAAGAACATGTACTGAGAATGACTAGAGGGCCAGCCATGAGAATCACAAACTTCAAGAAGAGCACAAGTTTCGGGCCGGGCCTGTTGGAATGATTTTTTAATGATTTCGTTAATGAATTGGGAAATTAAAAGCCCAATTGCGAAGAACATGCCCTGAAGTTCTCTACGAAAAATGAAATGAGAAATAAAACCGCCAAGGCTGATGAAAACAGGAACTAATGAAACCCATGCTAAGAAATGGCCTAATTGATCTCCCTTTTGGTATCTAACGTGAGTCAATGTTACTGCTTTCAATGGATGTGGAGACATAGCTTTAGGATCTGATAATTGGTCAGATCTGTGATTTTTTGAGAGTTAAAGAATGGGAAAGGGGAAGGGGAAGGGGAAGGTAGAGAAGTGAAAATGCGTGAGTCTGAGAAGAGAATGGTGGTGTTTGTTGTAAATCGTTGAAATCGGCCAAAAAGCGTTGCTACCAAATGGGAAAGAAGACTAGGAAGAAAGGAGGCTTGAACTAGCCATGTGTTTAACAACACGTGTGAAAGATCTGTAATTATGCCGGGAACAATGTGGCAAGTATTAAGCGGGGTGTCAATTCATTTTAATTATTGAGTGGTTAATTAAATATTTATGTATATAATAATTTTTCTAATATAAATATAGAATTTAAACAAAAATTACTGAGTTGTGATGCTCAAAACAGAAGGCAAGCTAATGAGAGCGGGTCAAGCAGGACTGACAGGCTTCTAGGCTGACAAGTTTTTGAAGAAGGGTGCACATGTCATCTTAGGCAAATCTCACGTCGGAATGAGAGAGGAAAGTGAAGAGCTTATAAGGCATGACACAAGTTCGTATGGTCTGCGCGCTTTTGAGATTTGATGTGATATAGCCCGAAAGACAAATTCTTGCAGCCCTAGATCTAAAGATTTGATGTGATGTAGCCCGAAAGACAAATTCTTGCAGCCCTAGATCTAAAAGCAGATAATATATGTCATGCGCTTGGGTAATGAAAAATATGAGTTGAATCTGCTTCAGTACCATAGTGGGGCAAACCTCAGCGAGGACGTTGAGTCCCAAGGGGGTGCATATGTCACCTTAGGCGAATCCGAGAGGAAAGTGAAGAGCTTTACAATGCAGGCAAAATCCTTCCGGGCCACTTAAACTTGCACCCATTTTTTAACCAGGTAAAGGAACTTACTTGTTTCCCGTTTGAATACTTCAACTCATTCATTTGCACAATTTTAAACCCCTTTGACCATTGACCATGGTTACGTGGCAGCAATGTAACTGACGTGGCAAATATGTGTGCTAATCACGCTTGTGAACCGCATGTATACAATGATATGAGAGGGAAAAAAATACTAAAATAATAAATAATAAATAAAATGAAGTAAAAGCAAAAAATAAAATTAAAAACAAAAATAAGGAAAGAGGAATTTTTAGAACCCCCCC
>MCJB01004914.1:36458-57097 GCA_002018475.1 Nicotiana obtusifolia
TCCACCGTCATTTCCCCGTCATTCCTTCATCTTCTTTAAATATTTCCTTTATCCCTTTCCTTTTACTCAAACACCACATTCAAAATCACCATCATCATCTCTTTCATCACTGCTAACCTAAACACTATTTTCAACCATTAGCATCTAGAGCACACTTTTGCTATAAGATGCAAACAGATCGCCAGGGGAGATGGGCGGAATAAGAAAACCAGCGAATGCGAAATTGAGGAAAGAAGTATAGGGGGTGGTCGGAATAGCTATGCTGGGGATCTTTTTTTTTTATGGGTAGAGAAGGTCTGAAATTTGCCCAATCCTACAAATCACTCAGGCTATCTTGTTGGTGTCGGTAAAACTTCGAATAATCACTAATCCAATTTCAGGGGATTCTGGATCAGTCTCCAAAGGGAATATAATAGAAAATTTAAATTTAAGCTGAATGAGAAGGAACCAGAGTGCTAACAACACTTAGCAAAAATTACCGACGAAATACTAATTGGAATTGTGATATCAGCGATAATAAAACTGAAGAAGAATGGTGGGAATTGATGGGAATACTCATGCAAGGCCTTTAGTCACTCTTATTAATGAATTTGCACTATTTTTTGTAATTTATTTGGGGGTTTTAGAGTAGAGGAAGGAGGTGTTCACTGTGGAAGGTGCTGGTGGCCACCCGAGGAAGAGAAACAAAAATATTTCCTAGAAATTTTTATAAAATTGCGAAAATAAAGATTAGGACCACAAATTATACGTGTCAAATAATAATAGGTGAACAAAGTAATGTGTCAATTATGTCTAAATGATTGAGGCACACGCTCAGTTTAAGGTGCTTATTTTTGTATTTTTATCAAGTTGAGGTGTTCAAATAGGAAACACGTATGTTCCTTTACTAGGTTAAAAAACTGGTAAGAGATTAAGTGGCTCAAGGGCCATTTTGCCTATAATGCATGATCCCGTTTAGATGTTACGCGTGTTTTTGGGGCTCGATATGGCGTAGCCCAAAAGACAAATCAGTGCGGTCCTAGGCCCAAAACAGAGGATATGTGCCATGGGCTTGAGTTGTGATGTAGTTTATCTGAAACTCATAGCTAATATTGTAGCTCTATTTCTGCAAATATTGAAAATCACACAAGCAGCTACTCCTAGAATGAGAGATGATTATTATAAGATTTTTTTTGGTCTCTAATTCGATGACATGCTTTGAGTTCTGACTAATCTGGATTCGTATCGGAGAAGCTTATTTTTGGGATAAACCGCTTTCTATCCAAAGCAATCCATTCTTAGAAATTTAAAACCTCTAATTAAAGATGAAAAAGTACCTATCACCTCGTGATAACCTTTCATGATTACAAAAAAAATAGTTATTTAATTATTTGTCCATCTATTAATAATAATTTATATTATTATAAGAGCACGAATGTCAAATACAAAATATTATCATTAGAAAAAAAAATTCAAAGAATCAACCCCAATTTTGATAGAAACTAGTAAATCAGCAATTAAACTCTTGGTCCCTCAATCCTTTCAATAACTCTATTGTAAGCCCTTTGTAATAACTCTATTACAAAGCAACAAACCTCGACTAACTCTAGTCAATCTGGAATTAAACTCTTAATCCCTCACCCCTTACAATAACTCTATTGTAAGCCCTTTGCAATAACTCTATTACAAAGCAACAAAACTTGACTAACTCTAGTCAAGAAACTAAACCAAATAGTGGTTTAAATCTGTCCTACAAAGACACTTCTTGAAAGTAGTGTAGGATTACAAATGAAGAACAAAATAACAAAGACTAAAGAAACCTGAGGATTTAAGATATCTTCAATCTTTGTATCCGGTCCTTGGTTGCAGCAGCTTTGTTCTTGAGAGAGGTAGTGGCTAGCACTTGAGAGAATATTATCTTTTTATTTGCAAGTGTTGGAGAGATGAAATCCCTTGCCTCATGTGTGTGTGTGATGTCATCAAGGATGATGCAATAAAGTGTCCTTTAGTTTGGCCTTAGCAAGCTACAACTGTGCTGTTGTACTGCTGCCATACGGTACAGTGTATCAACCTGCCAGACGATACAATGCAACGAACTTTTACAGTTGTAGAGTTAACTGCACGACGACCAAGAGAACTGATTCATTTCTTTTCCTCTGCCATTCCCTTATCTGATTTCAGTGAGAATTGAACCAGACATCTGACTAGTTACTCTGAACGTAAGAGAACTGACTGTATCAAGTTCCTTATCTGGTTCTCTTATGAAGTTTATCAAATCATCAAAACAAAAGACGCATAACTTATCAATTTCCCCCATTTTGATGATGACAAACTTAGAATTAATATTCCCCCCTGAGAACCAGATCTCCACATTATTCCCCCTTACGAATCAACCATATTTCCTGTGAGAACCAAACCTAAGAAACTAATCACAACTGGTTCCTCGAGACTGTTTGACAAATTATCAAAATACAAAATAGCATAATTTATCAATTTTCCCCTTTTGATGATGACAAACCCACAATTGATATTCCCCATGAGAATCAAATTCCTTACATGTACTAATCACATCTGGTTCGCACCTGGTTCCTTGAGAACGTTTGGCAAATCATCAAAACATAAAACAACGTAACTTAGAGCAATTTTTCCCTTTTTGATGGTGACAAACCCAAATTTGATGTTCTCCTTGAGAACTAGATTCCTCACATGCCCCCCTGCGGATCAGACCTATAATCAACATGTTATCAGTAACGTTTCCCCCTACGAAACAGAGCTATCTTTCATGCAAAACAAAGCACATCAATTCAATTTTGTTCCTCCCCTGTAGACACCTATGTAACTTCCCACTTTTGGCATCATTGAAAAGAATAACAGAAGAAGCACGCCCAAAAACAAGTTCAAAAACATTAACTCATGTCACTTGGGCAACACAACATAAACAATAACAAGAACAACAAGTGAATGTCATTTCACAAAGTAGGGTGATTGCCCATAGTAGAGTAATTATAACAAAAGCACAATAGTTTTAATTATATAGAATATGACAATTTAAAAAACTAAAGTACCAATATCATCAAATATAGGGATAAAAAAAAGATAGGAATTCGAGAGAATTTGGAATGAGTGAAAGACATGGATCACTGAGCAGGAAGAAAAGCAGGGGCTAAGGCCTTGATAAGCTTGTCCATTCGTTCATTCACAATCCTTTGATCAATGATCATCTGCTCTCTCAGGTCCTCCATCTGTTTCCTCAATCTTCCATTCTCACCCTTCAATTGAGCATTCTATTCTGCCAAGGGTCCAGGGGAACCTTGTTCTCTACCTATCTGAGTAGGCTGAACCATCAATAAGATCACCAAGAATCTCCCCAAGCTTCTCCTTATCGAGAACAAACTCAGCCCTAGTTTTTACTTCTTCTTCGTAAACGTTGGGACTTGGAGGAACAAAGAGATGATTCTATTTTTGGAACTCAATAATGTCAAGAAGTTCCTCCATTTTTCAGCAATATCAGAGTCAACACTCTGCCTAACAGCACTTTTTGAGACTTCAGAATCTTATACCTCAACCTTTTGTTTTTGTAAGGAACCAGGTTCCTCACTCACACTACCCTTTCTTTTTCCTGAGCGGCCATGTCTCCTTCTTCTTCTTCTTCTTAATTTCTTCACCCTTATCATCTATTGCATCTTTCTCAACCGACTTTCTTTTCTCCATATTGATCCTTTTTGAATTCTTTCTCACACGTGAAGATTTTTTGGCTTCATTCTCTCTTCTATGTTCACCACATCAGCAGGTCACGCCACTTCATGATCAATCAGCCTACTTTCCATCAATACTTTTTACTGGATCAGAAGTTCGTTCAAACACAGAGCTAAAAAAGAAGTCATCATCAGAATTAATATCCTGAGACGGACTAGAGAGATCAGGTCCCTCATTCAGTTCCTCTTTTTCCAGCACATTCATCAATTCCTCCATCCTTCAAGGCTTCTATAAACCCAGCAACAATTTCAGTCTTACTCTTTAGAATATTAGATCTACCCTGTTCCTCTCAGTTAAAGTCTCGTCAAAATCTACAAGAACTTCTTGGGGGTTTTGATTCAGATGGAGTTAGGATTTTGGAAGATGACAGAGTTGGGTTCACTTCTGAAATATTTGGAGAGAAGGATTCTTTTTGAGATAAGGTTGATTTTGGTTTTGAAGAAAAGAATCGATTTTGGTTGGGTGTGGGAGAAAGAAATAGTTTTTTTGGTCTACGGATCTGTTAAGAAAAGGCTTAACATTTTGAACTTCAAAAATTTAGAGAGAGAAGGGAATAAATTAATGACATTACATTTCAGCAATTTAAAAAGGCATATACGTATTGAAGAGACTACTAACCTGAGTTACGGGAACCAGGTTCCTTGACGGTTTTTGAAAATATGAACATCACTCTTACTTGTTTTGTCTTGAAAATTGCCATGTATTATACATATAACAGTATAGATTTGAGTTAGATGTCGCTAAAAAATACTTTTTAGCATTTTACCTTTCCTTTTTAACATAGCCAATCATCGAGGGAACATGTCTTTAGTTAAGCTTGATGAACCCCAACTCCAGACGATTTCTTTCAAAGTGTTCCTTGCTCAGCGCGTTAGTGAAGATGTTGCTACCTGGTCCTCCGTCCTCCAAAACATCACACAAATCAGACCCTTTTCAACATTATCCCTCAAAAAGTGATGTCGCACATCAATGTGCTTTATCCTCTTGTGATGTACGGGTTTAATCTGTAAATAGACCAAAGTCTTCAAGATGTTGCTTGATCTATGGTAGTTGAGCACAACAAGAAGCAACAATCACGTATTCAGCTTCAGCAGTAGAAAGAGCCACAAAGTTTGTTTCTTTGTACCCCATAAGATCAAGCATGACCTCAAAAAATATGTCATTCCAGATGTGCTCTTTATATCTACCAGATATTCAACATAATCAGCATTAGCATATCCAACCAAGTCAAAATTATCTCCTGAAAATTCTTTGGGCAACTTTCAAGTCAGATTCTTTTGTGCTTGATTGGCTTGAACACAACCAACACTAAAAATAATATCAGGTTTGCTAACAGTCAAGTACATAAGAGATCCAATGGTACCCCTATACATAGTTTCATTGACAGGAGAACCAGGTTCGTCCATGTCTAAACGAGTAGTAGGTGCAATAGGTGTATTAATGGTTTTAACATTCTCTATATCAAATCTTTTCAGTAGCTCCTTGAAGTACTTAAACTTCAGAATTTGAAAGACCAGGTTCCTCCATATTTGAAACTTCATTGACATTAACAGAATTATGACTTCCACTTCTTTGTTCTGCATCAGGAGTACCTGATGGAACATTAGCAACCCTATGTTCAGCTTCAGTCGAGGTGATAGAGGGGCTAGATTCCTCTGTGCCTTTTGGAGATTCTGCTGCATCTTCTTCGTCGCTTTGATTGACTTGACACATCAAGTCAGTCTTTCTATTTTCAATATCTATAGCTTCACCAGGAGCATTTGTAACTTCTCCATCTTCATCTTCTTTGTTATGTGACCCTTTGCCACTATTATTGAGAACAAATCATTTGCATCCAAAGGTTCTCAGGTAAGTCAACTTGGATTTTATCCCATTGAGCAGTTCATAGAGAGACTTCTCGAGAAGGGACTTGATCATGAACTTGTTAATCAAGTAGCAGGCAATGTTGACTGCTTCAGCCCACGAACCAGGTCGTCCATAACCAACTTGTTCAGCAACTCATATGCCCCAGTCGTCTGCGTCATAACTCAGCATCATCATCAATGACACTTAGGCATGTTAGATCACCACCATTCAGTGAATCAAGGTCTGCAACATAGATGTTATTGAACCTTTTGGCTATCAGCACCACTTCACCAGTTTTGAGATTGGTGACAGTGCAAGATTTGGACAAGAACTTCACTTTATTTTCCCTTATCACAGATTTGAGACACACTGAACAAGCTATACATCAAGCCATTCACATGGTACACATTCTCAATTGCATGCGAGAGTGTTTTATCATTTTGCCAACACCAAGAATATAGCTCTTCATGCCATTTCCAAAGGACACACTCCCACCTTGGAAGGCCTAGAGTGAGAGGAAATCATCCATTCTTCCAGTCTTATGCTTAGAGCAGCCGCTATTCATGTACTATTTTTTGATTGCTACCTCTCACTCCAACCTGCACATGAAATTACTTATTAGACTTAGGAACCCAAGCCAGCTTGGGTCCCTTATAATGATAGAAAGAGCGAATCAAACTTCTTTTCGCCCATGCATGCAACATATATTTTCCTCTTAGAGGACCAGGTTCCTCAACAGTATGCTTCTTTTCAACAAAAATATTGTTTTCTATAGAGATTGAATTTTAACTTTACAAGAGTTCTTGTAATGACTAGTTTGACAACAGTGAGTACACAGCCAATTATCAGCCACAGTTACATACTTGCTATGGGAATTATAGGAGGTTTTAACCTTTTGGAATCTGATTCCTTGCATGTTTTCACCATTACTCTTGTACATAGACGTTATTACATCAGAGGACCGGGTCCATTTAAGTGACTTATAAAGATTATTTTTTACCCTTTTCAGATCCTCCTGAAGTTATCTATTATTTTCAAACTAAAAAACAAGACTTGTTTTAACTTTCTTAAGTTCACTCTCAAGCTCAAGTTGAGCCTCACTAGCAACTTCTTTACCCTTAGGGGTGTCCATCCATTTTCTCGTTTGGTTTTTCAACAAGATATTTTCTCTAGTTACTTCTTCCACTTGTTCCTTTAAGTATACAATGGAAACTACCATATAATCCCTCTCTTGTTCTATGCCACCAATTTCTTCAATTAAAGTATTTTTCTCAATAATGATGCTATGATAGGCATAAATCAACACATTTGCTAAGGACATCAATTTTTTCTTAGAGTAAGTTTTCAAATTTCTTTGAATATCAAGAAAACTTACCTCATTTTCCTCCTTGTCCTCATCATCATCAGATTTTGCCATGAGTGCAAAGATTGACTCATATTCTGAAGATCTATTGTCAACAACCATCATAGATGTATCTCCTTGGTCATCTTCACCTTCAGATTCACTGGAGGAATCTCCCCAGTCAGCCAGGGCTTGCTTCACCATGTTGTCAGCAATATCTCTTCTTTTGACCATTCTGTCAGGGACCTAGTTCCTCTTAGCCTCCTTTTCAGTGTTGGTTTTGTAATGATCCTGCTTATGAAGATGACAGTCTTTAATGAAGTGTCTAGGCTTTCCACACTTATGACAACAATCATTTCCTTTGAAGTTCCTGCTGGAACTTCCTTTCTTTGGGATCCCACCATTTTTACGAATCATCTTTTGAAATCTTCGAGTGAGATACGTCATGTTAGATTCACCACTATTTGAGTCGCTGTGGGAAGCTTTGAGAACCAGGTCCTTCTCCTTCTTGTGCTCTCTTCTTTCAAGATCTTTCTTTATCTTCATCTCATATGTTTTGAGATTTCCAATGAGTTCATTAATGGTCAGCTTCTACAGATCCTTGGCTTTAGTTATAGCATTCACTTTACTTTTCCAGGAATCTGGTAAAACACTGAGTATTTTTCGGACCAGCTTGTTTCTTGGGATGAATTCTCCAAGGGAGTGAAGCTTGTTGATAATGGAGGTGAAACGCATGTGCATATCTTGAATAGACTCATCCTCCTTCATCTTGAAAAGCTTATACTCAGTAGTAAGCATTTCAATTTTGGACTGCTTAACCTGTGTAATTCCCTCATGGGCTGTTTGAAGAGCTTCCCAAATCTCCTTAGCAGACTGACAAGCTGAGATGCAGTTGTATTCATTTGGTCCGATGCCACGAACAAGAATCTTCTTTGCCCTGAAATTCTTCTCAATAGCCTTTTCATCAGCATCGTTGTACTCTTTTCTTGTTGTTGGGATTATAACTGTTCCATCACCAACAGTTTTCATTGAAACAAAAGGTCCATCACAGATCACATCCCACAACTCTGAGTCCTCAGCGATGATGAAGTCATGCATTCTTGTTTTCCATCAACCATAGTATTGACCGTTGAATCATGGTGGTCTGTACGTTGATTGTCCTTCCTCGAAATTTTGTGGAGCAGTCATGTAGATCCTTTCTAGGTGTTAACCTTTTAAAAAGAACTTGCTCTGATACCAATTGATAGAAACTAAGAGTCCACCAAATTGTATAGAGAATCAGTTCTCTATCAGTTCCCACAGTAAATCAACAGTAAATAAAGAACACACGATGTTTACGTAGAAAACTCTTTGTTCAAGGAATTAAAAACCATGACCTACCCTAGTAGAATTTCAACTCCACTAAACCGAGCAAACTTCAGATTACAACCTATTGCAATCTAGGAATTAAACTCTTAATCCCTCAATCCTTACAATAACTCTATTGTAAGCCCTTATTAATAACTCTATTACAAAGCAACAAGCCTTGACTAACTCCAGTTAATCTAGGAATTAAACTCTTAATCCTTCACCCCTTACAATAATTCTATTGTAAGCCCTTTGCAATAACTCTATTACAAAGCAACAAAACTTGACTAACTCTAGTCAAGAAACTAAACCAAATGGTGGCTTAAATCTGTCCTACAAAGATACTTCTTGAAAATAATGTAAGATTACAAAGGAAGAACAAAATAACAAAGACTAAACAAACCTAAGTACTTAAGATATCTTCAATCTTTTTATCTGGTCCTTGAGGTTGCAGCAGCTTTGTTCTTGAGAGAGGTGGTGGCTAGCACTTGAGAGAATATTATCTTTTTATTTGCAAGTGTTGGAGAGATGAAATCCCTCCTCATGTTGATAATATGTGTGTGCGATGTCATCAAGGATGATGCAATAAAGTGTCCTTTAGTTTGGCCTTAGCAAGCTACAACTGTGCTGTTGCACTGCTGCCAGACGGTATAATGCAGCAGCCTGCCAAACGGTACAGTGCAGCAGCCTGCCAGACGGTAAAGTGCAACAGTTTTTACAATTGTAGAGTTGACTGCACGACGACCAGGGGAACTGATCCATATCTGTTCCCTCTGCTATTCCCTTATCTGATTTCATTGAGAATTGATTCTGACTAGTTACTCTGAATGCAAGAGAATTAGCTGTATCAGGTTCCTTATCTGGTTCTCTTATGAAGTTTGTCAAATCATCAAAATAAAAGACGCATAATTTATTAACTTTTTCCTTTTTGACAATGGCAGACTTAGAATTGATACTCCCCCTGAAAACCAAACCTAAGGAACTGATCACAACTAGTTCCTCGAGATTGTTTGGCAAATCATCAAATACAAAATAACATAGTTTATCAAATTTCGATAAAATTGTAATATTTAAGAATTTACTCAATATCATGTGACTTCACCTAAAGAATATTTATTTGACTATAGTGGTAAAATTAGAATCATAAACCTTCATATGGTGAAAAACTATATAATATTGAGAAGATGCTCCAAATAGCTCCTTAATTATCTACGTGTTGCTGTACCTTTGGATATCAATTCAAGAAGATATATTTCTAATCAAATATGAATTGAATTATATGAGATCAACAACAAGACTCGCATAATTTATGTTCTTATAGTATGAACTCTAACACACATGCCCCTATTACAGTTGATCACCTTTCCTTTTTCTATCCAAGGTTTTATAGTTCAATGCTTTATTTTTTAACTTCTAAATAATATTTATAATCGGGGACGTGAGGTATGATACACAAATCATTCATAAGAGAGAAATTTTTAAGTTCCCTGGATCAGTAATCCAAGGTAATGAGAAGATTGACTAGGATGTCACTCACTGTATTGGAGCGGGATGTATAAAATAAAGGCTTGTATACGGTGTTTTGTGTGATAAGAATGCGCCAACTAAACTGAAAGGTAAGTTTTACAGAGTGGTGGTTAGATCGATTATATTGCATGGGGCAGAATGTTGGCAAAAGAACTCTCATATCCAGAATATAAAAATAGCGGAGATGAGAATGCTGAAATGGACATGTGGCCATACCATGAGAAATAAGATTAAGAATGATGTTATTTGGGACAAGATAGGAGTGGACCCCGTGGAGAACAAAATAAGGGAAGCGAGGTCGACATGGTTCAGACATGTAAAGAGGAGGGGCATAATGCCTCAGTAAGAAGGTGTGAGAGATTGACCTTGATGGGGCTAAAAAGAGGTAGAGATAGGTTGAGGAGAGGTGATTAGGCAGGATATAGCTGCTGACCTAAGTGGTTTTGGTTTTGGTTGACCTAAGTGGTTTTGGTTTTGGTGTTGACCTAAGGAACACTTGCATATATGAACCAGGTCTATGGACAGTGTACACAAGTCACGGTCAGATTCAAGCACAAGGTATGCATGTGAAGGGGATAAGTATAAGTGGTTATATATGATACTCCCTGAACAAAAAGGTTGCATAATTGATAAGGAGCAGGACTCCTTACTTGAAGAGAACTCTATCTTGGATAAGGAAAGAGTTAAAGATTGAAGTTAAGTAGAACTCTTCCACCAAGGAAGAGTAAAGAATTAGTACTCTAGTTAATCCTAATCCTACTAACTCTATATATTTCACTGGTGTTCTCTTTTACAGGTGACGCACAAACGCTGAAGTTGAGTAAGAATTTAGAGCAAAATAGCAAGGCATTTTGTAAGCAATTCGTGTGTGTCTCAAGAGTGCGAATCTGAAACTACATGAACCAGATAGAAGAACTAGTTCCATGCGTTTGTCTTTTATTCTAGTTCAATTCTAGCAGCGCTTTTGAGTATACCTTTCAGCTTTCTTTAGAAGCATTTGTATAGGTACTTTCAGTTATATTGTTCAAGTTAGAGTTAACTTGAAGTTGTGGCAACAATCTGTGGCTGGTTGCTACAAGGGATAGAGGTAATCCTTAGGTGTACAAGAGGTTTGTAAATATTGTTGTTTTGGCTCAGAGTTGTAGTGAAGTTTTGGGAAAAATCTTACTGGGAAGTAGTGTTTTCACCTTTTGAGCCGAGTATTTTTCATGTAAAAATACTTGTGCTCTTACTTATGGCGTTACTTATTCTGCAACTATAGTGTAAGGAACGCGTATAATAACAGGGTTCTTCTATAAACCAGTGCACTAAAAAATTGGACACCTTATCACCCTCCTTCTTGTATGGTATTGAAGTATAAAACACCAATAGCACAACTTCAGCTTATCGAGGACATGACCTTTAATATGAGGGTGTGAAGGTCAAAAACTAGGGTAGAAAGCTAGTGGGTAGTCGAGCGTATTTCTACGCCTTACCAACATCTAATAGTGTTAGTATATTACTCTCTTATTCTTAGACTTCTATTACTACCTGTCGCTTCTTTCTCTTCAGTTATTTTATTATCTTAATGTTGTTATTGCTTATTAATTCTGCCTTCTTTTTTTCTTTTCTTCTTGAGCCAAGAATCTTGCAAAATAGTCTCTATATCTTCACAAGATAGGATTAATATTTGCGTACACACTATTTTTCTCAAACTTCACTTGTGAAATTACACTAGGTATATTATTGTTGATGTTGTTAAATAATATTTAACCAAGCATGTGTAATTTGTTTAAACGACAAGCAAATGGTGTGATCACTGTAAGTCATCCAAGATGTAACATTCATGTCCAAACTTTTTGATACCGATAGGAAGTTGAAATTAAAATGGTTGAAGTCATTCCTTAGTGTAACTGATCCATTCGTCTCTAATTCATAATTTGAGTTGCATATCGTAGTTGTAGTAGAAGAATTGTTGCATTTTTTATGGACAAAACCATTTATTAATAGAGTAAATATTGATTTGTTTATTAAATTGAATTTCTTAAACTTGTGAAAATTTATAACGATTTTTCCCCGTAGAAGTATGTCAAATATTTGGAGATATCTCAAAATCAAAATCAGTCATCTAATATTCAGCTTGTTAATAAGATGGCTTTGATAAAAGTGCAAGATCTCAATATGAATAGGCTAATTTTTGTTAAAACATGAAAAGTAAGAGGCTTAGTTAATTATGGTCTCTAAAGCATCAGCAAAATAGTAGAAAAGCTCTTAAATTAGGAGCTCTACACACAATAAATAAGACCTTATGCCATAAAGTACCAAACATAGAACAACATATTTGGTAGCACCACATCTTTTTATATATAGACAACATCATAGATCAATTGATAGATTTGTTATTTTTTGACAAATTAATGATGTTTGTTCTTTATAATATTTGAAATTTATGTTTCAAATTTAAACTTATTTGAAGAAGTTTTTGAGCATTGAATTATTAAAATTCGAAAAACAAGTTAATGTACTCAGCCAAAAATTTGTACAGTTAAAAATCAAGCATAAATGTCTAAACTTCTGCGATATGTGGCTAAAGTTGCACACAGAAAATGGTTGAAACTTCAGCCATTAATGGATGATGTGTTGGCAAGAATAGTACTATGACTTAAATGCATGCAGAAAATGGCTGAAATTTAGCCATTTGTGGCTAAAGTATATGCAAAAATGTGTGTATTTCATTCATATGTGGCTGAAGTTCTGCATGTGATTCAACAACTTCAGATAAAATTTGTATGAATTTATATAACTTTAGCTCCGTATATTTGAAGTTATTCTAAAATAAATAAACTTGCAAAAAGTTCTAAATTTTGACTACAACTTAAAGAAATGGAATATTTATACCGATATTCAGTCGAATTTATAATTTATACATATGTTATACATGCATTATCTATATATTATTATAAGGTTAAGATACCGGCGCGCTTGGATAAGCGGCTATTTAAGTTAATTCTTCTTTCCAAAATCGAATATATTTGTGCACTTGGCCCGATTTCGCTCTAGGTAAATTGGCCCAATATCTCTATGCCTTAGGCCCCGTACTTCTAAAAGACCAATAAAGGGGAGAGAAACACCCAAACTTATCAATTGGAAAATTTATCAAAAAGCGGGAAGCACGTGAGCAAACTTATAGATGAAAAGACACGTATTAACACTGAGCCGAGACGTTCTCTTTTCTCCCTGACTCTCTCCCCACATGGTAGCACACACACAAAATAATAAAAGCTTGTCCCTTTCACAGACATTGTCAGTGCAACTACATTTACTGCCTAGCAAATTTGCAAATTTTTGAATGTGATCTCTAGTTTCAGGTTTCTTCAAATTTCAAACCCTAATTTAGAATCTTGAAAGAAAATAATCGCTCAATGTGGCCAGCTTTGGTAGTTGCAGCAGCAGCAGGATCTGGTTTTCTAGCCAAGAAAATCTTTAACCAAAATGCTGCTGAACCCACTTCTGTTTCCACTGAAACTAACATAAAATGTGATAAAGATTCAAGCTTTATCAGTAATCATGAAATTAACAGTAAGTGTGAAAAACCCAAATACCCAGAAGAAGGGTTTAACACTACTTTTCAGCATAAAGATTCAACCTTTGCATGTAATCTTCGCTGCAGCATTCAAGAACAGAGTGAGGGGTTTTCTGATGATTCAATTTTTAGGTTTTCTAGTGCTTCTGGTTCTGAAATGGGGTGTAGGAATTTGAGGAAGAAAAATGTGGAAGGTTCTAGAAAGAGCAAAGGGAATGCGATGGAGTGTAAAAGAAATAATGGTGGGAAGTTAAGAAAAAAATGTGGAAATGTAAGGGGTGGTGAAAAGGAATTGTTTAGGTTGGATAAAAGGAAGAGTGGGAATGGGAATGGGAAGAGATTTTATGTTTGTTTGAAGAAGAGGAGAACTAATAAGGTTCCTTCAGGGAAATGTGATTCTTGTGCTTCCAAAGGTATACATTGTCCTAAAAACATCTTCTTTACATAATTTTTTTGTTTTGTTTTGTTGTTAGGATCAATAGTTGGTGTTTTCCGCAATCATGCTTTAGTAAGGATTGCCTACCGGAAACAGCCTATCTAAATTACCAGGCAGGGGTTACACACTATCCTCCCCAGATCCCACTTTGTGGGGCTAGATTGGGCCTGTTGTTGTTTTTATGCTTTAGTAAGGATTGTGTTTGGATTTCTATCGTGGATTACATTTTCTTAGTTTTAGTTAACTAGTATCGATTAATTCAGGTTCCTTGCTCATAGAAATACCAATGGCTCATTAATAATAATAATGTACTGGTTCATATTTATCTTAACTTATCTGATGTAAGTAGAAAAACTCAAATTGGAATTTATGTTCATCATCTTAAAAGTTTGCTTAAAGGAATATTGGAGCTTGATGCATAGAACTTTGTGGTTCCAAGTAATGGGATCATTTGTTTCTATGACGGTGGTGTCTGGACCAGCACCCTCGACTAAATCCACCTAGTACGTGCTACCTCCGGTAATGAGATCATTTACTTTGGCAGTAATCTGTCAAAGGAGTTATAAAATTGCAGAGGGCAGATTTACTTTTGTACATTGTTTAGCATAGCTCAACTAGATATTGGTAAGGTCTTCTCAATGTTCGGAATGTTTTGAATTCAGCAAATAAAAGGACAGCGGAGTATCTGCACTGGTCACTGCCTAGCTCATATCCGTTAGCTATGTGGTCTGCTTTCCAATATCCATATACTCTTTTCTTTTTTTTCTTTTTTTTTGAATGCGGGGAGAAGGCGTTTTTGAGGTCCTCTTTTGTAGTGAGTTTGATCAGTAGTACCAGCAGTTGAGATGATGATAATCTGCATTTTGATACATCAGTGGAACACCTTTTTAGTGGTTAAATGGCTCTGCTTGTGTCTGATAAACTGCTAGTAGAATAAAGAGAAAACAAATTTTCACTGGATTGTGGAGATAATCAGTAAGAGACTGGATCTCAATAAACTATTTTGGAAGTTGGGTGCACTGTCTTCCATCACTTTATTATCATATGGCTCAATGCAAACTCCTATCTTATTGGTCGAACCTGAAGATGTGACTGAATATTTTGCTCTACCTGTTTACTTTTAAGTTTGCTATTTGTGCATGTTATTTTGATAGTCTTGTTTGAGCGAATATTCTTCTCTTACATTAAGTTGCCCCAAGTAGATGAACCTAATTCCTTTGCTTAATATGTTTTACGTTTCCAGGTAATTCCTTTTTCGGTTATGGACTAGGAATTGGAATGATGTGCATGGTGTCAGCTGAGAAATCTGAGATCAATAGGCTCAATTCTACCATGAATGAAACTGCAAAAGCTGTAGAAGAAATAAAAGCTGAACTTTCTATGAGAAAAGTTGCACATAGCCTGCATGCTTCAAAATATAAAGCTGAAACAAGTGAAAAGAATCATGGAGAATGCACGATACGTGCCTTTCCCAAGAGTAGCACTGAAAACAGGAATATTTTTAGAGCACTAGATCACCAGGTAGCTGAGGAAGGTGAATGTGCAAGCAGTGTCGTTACAGAAGAGCCGCAACCTGAGGTTATGGAAATGGATCAGCTGGAAGCAGAGCTCGAATCTGAGTTACAAAAGCTTCCGTGGTGTACTACTGAAGGTACAGATTTGGATGGAGGAAGAGATCCTTGTAAGGTGAGCTCAATGTGATGTAAATTTCCTCTACATGGTCCTCCGTATTTTCTCATTCCATATTGATTTGTTTGTCTTTCTTCCTTGCCGGGAGTGTAAATGAACATTTCCTTCTTGTCCTCTCCACTCAACCTCTCTATGTGTTTTCAATCTACAATTTCATAATTTTCAGTTTTAATGCTTTTCTACCTGTATTTGTGAATGAGTACATATTCGTTGGGTCCATTCGAAGCAAATTTTACTAAAAATCTTTCACGCCAGCTTGATGCAAGTAATTCATATTGTTATTTGCTAAAGGACACTACTCCGTTAGTCCAGAAAGAGTGATGGAGTTCGGAGTAAGATGGTTGAAACATCTAATTTCAGTGTGAAATAGGCCAACTATTCCTTAATTTCTTAAATAAAATTTACATGTTCATAAATTATTCTAAGTCACAGTTCATTACGATTAAAAATATTAAAGATGTTTGAAAAACTCATAGCCCAGAGAGTAATTTTTACTCACCAAATAGTTATAGGGGCAGATAAATAGATACCAAGGGAGCACTCCATATTTTGTACTTATTAACTTTGGGGCCGCTTGCTTTTTTATTTTTTATTTAACAAAAAAAAAATTAAGATGTCTAAATTTGAATTCATATATGAATACTAAGATGTTGTTTTTAGATCTGCATACCGAATGATTACAACTGTTTCTTTTCTCAACATTTGAATGTTTATAATTTATCTTTAGTAAAAAATTACAATCAATATAAAATTCAAACAAGATAATTTAAATATTATATCCACAAATTATTAGGTTGTAAGTTGATGGTTGGCCGGTGGCGGCCATGGTGGTGTTGGTAGTGGTTGTGCAATAGTAAAATCGGTTGGCGGTAATGGCTGGTGGTGGTGGCAGTGTTGGTTGGCAGTAATGGCTGGTAAAGATTTGAATCATTCAGATCTATCAAGTGGTTAAATGACTTAAATCTTAACGAAAAGACAAATGCACTTAGTGGTTTAAGGTCTGAACTATTCCAATTCTAACCTCCATTGAGTGCAAACAATGAGGTGGTCTCACTGTTAATATCTATCCATTTTACTAACCATTTCTTCAAGGGTTTTCAAACTGTAAGTTGTACGTGTCAGTGAAAATTTCTACTACTATAGTTATGTCTAACAACGGATGAGTACAACAAACCCAATATAAACCCACAAGTGGGGTCTGGGCAGCGTATTGTGTACGCAAACCTTACCTCTACCTTGAGGGTAGAGATGTTGTTTCCAATAGACTCCGGATCAAAGAAAGATGAAAAGAAAGTAGTAGCAACAAGCAGTAATAATAAGATATTGAGAAAACAAGCGTAATGAATAACATGTAGTAATAGAGATTTACCAGTAATAAAATACAAAGCTAACTACTAATACTACTGGTACGGGGAAGACACACATGATTACCTACTAACCTTTCCTAATTCTCGGCCTCTATACCTTCCTATCAAGGGTTAGGTCCTCAGTGAGCTAAAGCAACGCCAAATCCTGCCTATCACCTCTCCCCAGTACTTCTTTGGCTTACCTCTACCTCTTTTTAGACCCACCGAGGCCAACCTCTCACACCTTCTCACTGAGGTATTTGTGCTTCTGCTCTTCACATGCTCAAACTATCTAAGCCTCGCTTCCCCCATCTTGTCCTCCACCGAGGATACTCCTACCCTGTCCCGAATATTTTCATTTCTAATCTTATCAATCCTGATATAACCACATATCCATCTCAATATTCTCATTTCTCTAGTTTTATCTTCTAGACATGGGAGTTCTTGACTGGCTCTGCTCCATACAACATGGTGGTCTAATAATAACTCTGTAAAACTTACCCTTAAGTTTAGGTGGCACATTCTTATCATATAGAACACCGGATACGAGTCTTCACTTCACCCATACAGTTCCAATACGATGTGAAACATCCTCATCAATCTCCTATTTCCTTGGATAATAAACCCAAGGTTCTTGAAATTATCTCTCCTAAGGATTACTAACAAGCCTCACGTCCACGTTCGCTCTATCGGTCTCGTCACTGAACTTGCACTCCAAGTACTTAGTCTTGGTCCTACTCAACTTGAAACCTTTTAGACTCCAGGTTCTATTTCTAAACCTCCAGTCTCGCTTTATCACTGCCTCGCGTCTCGTTAATCAGTACGATCATCCGCAAATAACATATACCACGGCACCTCCCCTTAAACGTGACATGTCAGTGTGTCCAACTCCAAGGCAAATAAAAATGGGCTAAAAGCCAACCCCTGGTGCAACCCCATCATAACTGGAAAGTGGTCCGAATCCCCTCCCACTATTCTCACCCGTGTTTTAGCTCCGTCATACATGTCCTTAATCACCCTAGTGTAAGCCACAACAACACTCCTAGCCTCCAAACATCTCCATAGAATTTCCCTCGGGACTTTATCGTATGCTTTCTCTGGATAAATGAACACCATATGTAAGTTCCTCTTCTTCTTCCTATACTGTTCCACCAACTTCCTTACAAGGTGCATGACTTGCGTAGTCTAATATATCGACATAAATCTGAACTGGTTTTCGAAAATAGACACGCTCGTCCTCACCCCTCGCTTCCACCACCATTTCCAAACTTTCATAGTGTGGCTCAGCAACTTGATACCCCTATAGTTGTTGCAAGTTTAGATATCACCCTTATTCTTGTACACTAGAATTATCGTACTCCACACCATTCCTCAGTATATCCAATTTTGCAATTTGTCAATCCAAATTGACCATAATTATGTTATTCTTGTTAAGAGGTAATATGAATTTGAATAAAATAGTCACATAGGCCGACTGAAGGTATGTTTATAGAGTGGTGGTCAAATCGACTATGTTGTATGTGGTTGAGTGTTGGCCAGTTAAGAGTTCCCATTTTCAGAAGACGAAGGCAGCAGAGATGAGAATGTTGAAATGGATGTGCGGGCACACCAAGTTAGATAGGATTAGGAATGAAGTTATTCGGAACAATGTGGGTGGCTCCTATTGAGGACAAAATGCGGGAAGCGAGACTTAGATGGTTTGTACATGTGAGAAGGAGAAGCATAGACTCCACAGTAAGAAAGTGTGAGAGGTTGACATTGGAGGGCCCAAGGAGAAGTAGAGGTAGGTCGAAGAAGAATTGGGAGAGATGATTAGGTAAAACATGGCGTAGCTACAGCTGACCAAGGAACTGAGGACATGACCCTTGATAAGAAGGTGTGGAGGTTAAGGATTAGGGTAGTAGGTTAGGTAGTCTAGTTTGTTCATACCCGTAGTATTAGTACGTACTCTCGCATCCTGTTGGTATTAGGTTTCTATGATTACCTGTCGTGCTTGCATTTTGATCTTCTTATTATCTTGTTATTTATACTACTTTTACATGGCTATTCGGTGTTGTCCCGTCATGTTTTTCTTTTCATTAATGTGGTGTTTATACTTTCCTAAGCCGAGAGTCTATTGGAAATAGTCTCTCTATCTCTACAAGGTAGGGGTAAGGTCTGCGACTCTGCGTATGCACTATCTTCTCTAGACCCCACTATGTGGGATTATACTGGATATGTTGTTGTATAGTCACATAGCCGTAAACAATAAATTGGAAGTTTTTCATAAGTTAGGTTGTTTGGACTTAAATGGCAAAACTAATACATCCATTTTCTACTTAGAAATGGTTCGACAACTCCTCGTGGGATATGATCAATACATGCAACCACTGCAGCAAATCAAATGGGATTTTTCTGTTACACATCTAAAGTTGATTTATCATTCTTATAATGGCCTGCATATCTTATATACGCTTAATTGCAACTGTACATGGCACTGCCGGTATTTTTCCTATATCCTTGGTTGTATTTGTGTTAAAGCTTTTTGAGGTTTGTCGTAACTGGTAAGTTCAGATAAGGGTTTGTTCTCTGATGCAGGCCTACCATGAAAACCAATTAGCTAAATGCAGAACAAGCAAATGGCGATAACAGATTAAAGACAATACACTCCCTGCCAACTTAAGACATCTAAATTATTAATGACTTAAGTACATAGTTTGTTAATTTAGTCCACAAGAGTGTCCATCCTCTATTTCTGCTTTATTACCTAATTTTCATTTGTAACTATTGATTTTTCCTGCACAGGATGTTTTCCGGGAGAAAGACTTTAACTTAGCCGATGACTGCAATGCGGAAAATTATAAATTCAGTGGAGTATTGCCATCGGAACTGGATCAAAAGCTGTGTCATCTACTAATTGAACAACAAGAAAGCCAGATAGTTGAGCTGGAATCTGAGCTACGCCAAACTCATTCTAAACTCCATGAGAAAGAAGCTGAGCTCCAAGCACTCAAGGATTGTGTCCGACATCTTACTGAATTTTCTCTAGGTAGTGCTTCAGGTATCACTACTTCTCGTCGTGCCTAAGTATATTAAGCATTAAGAAGCGCCCATCTTAAATCTAGATGAATACTATTCCTTCCGATCCTTTCTATTGCCAAAAAAACAAATTCCAATAAATTTGTCACTTTAGAAAACTAAGAAGGTGTGTCCAGTTTCACTCTTACTATTCCAAGAAGATAATGGTAACTTAGTTAAATATCCCTTATGATTAATGCTATCAAATAGTTTTCTTGGATGTGGCAAAACTTATAACATAGATGAAAAGGACCGGAGGGAGTAATAGTAGCAATCCTCCTTCCTCAAATGTAAAGATAACAACAATACCAACAACTGCGTCTCAGTCCCAAACTAGTTGAGGTCGACTCTCAACCCTAAAGCGGAAAAACAAGGAACAACAAGTTCCATGTTTTGGCTTAGCAACAATATACAGCAGTCACTTTTTACCCCTTTCAACACTTTGTGTTGCATTTTGTAAAATTTCGTTTTCTTACTCTTAAAAGTTTTGTTAATGATTTCTGTTTCTTGTTATTCCTGAGATGTTTTTCCAGATGAAGAGATTGATGGCAAAATGGAAGATGAGATCAGTTGTGCTGGGGATGGAGAGAAGAATGTAGGACCTGAATCAAGGAAATCAATAGTTGGGATGAAAAGATCAATTAACTTTTGAGTATTATAAAGTAACATATTAGGGTTTACAAACATAAACTGTTGGATTGTACCGAATGAAAAAGATATATGGGCCATTTTGTAACATCTTGGGGGGGGGGG
>MCJB01004914.1:57564-114438 GCA_002018475.1 Nicotiana obtusifolia
TCCAAACCTAATTTTTAAGCAAAAAACTTTCATTGGAGTCCATCCGTTCCACAAAAAGTGTATCTTCTTCGTACTGTAGCAAGCTAACACCGGATCTAAGGCGTTATCGCATAAATTGCTCATTTCGGCCCCAAATCACTAAATTTTCACCTTTCAAAAAATTTTAAATCGAGGTATTTCAACTTATTTTTTGGTAAAACTCATGTATAAAAAATTCTATTATTTGTTTTTTATTGTGGACTATGTATTTCGTGATTGATTTGTGATTTAATTAATTCATTATTTTTTATCCGGATTAGATTATTTATGTGCTAAAAAATTAGTAAAATAGATAAATTATTATTTTTCGTATAATTAATGTTTTCTTAAATTGTGGTCTATGTTTTTTCATAATAGTTTTGTGATTTAATTAATTTGTTATTTTTTTTTATCCTGATTGGATTAATGTGCTAAAAAATTAGTAAAATAGATAAATTATTATTTTATGAATAATTATGTTATTTGGATTTTATTGTTGTACGTATATTAATATGTGACTTTATTGTTGTTTAGTGTCCTTTAGTGTTATGTTGTGCTCAAATTTGTAACGTAGTGCCCGTATTTGTAATGTAGTGCCCTTTAATGTAGTGTTCATGTCCCTTTAGAGTAGTGTTACTTTTGTGGAAAAATGTTGGAAACTAACATAGGAAATATTAATATAGAAAATTTATCAACCTAAGTATCTGTTATATGAATAATTACTAAATTATTGTAGTTAGTGAAATTAACTATTTAACTATCTGTTAACCCCAAAAATATATGAAAAAAGATTATTACAAACTCTTTCGAATTTTAGTCAACAAATGTAAGAAAATAACATAAAAAACAACAATATAGAAAATTTATCAAACTAAGTATTTTTATATGAGTACTTATTAATTATATCATGTATAATTATAAGAATTAATTAATTAATTATATTATGCCCAAAAATAGCTGAGTAAGAAACAAACATATAAAATAATAAACTAACATATAAACTAATAAACTAACATATAATATAATGTAATAAACTAACATATAAAATAATAATATAGAAAATGTATAAACCTAAGTAATAATATAGTAAAAATATCGATTAAATATTAATATAAAAGATAATGCAATATATTTAAAGATGTTAAATAATTAAAAAAAATATTTTAATTAATATTGTTCAATTTACAGACATCGTCATGGAGGTTGCCCTTGTGCATCCCGGTACATATATACCTAAGTTTACTTGGCCTGGCTTTATATGTGTTGCGTTTACTCACGATTGTTGTGTTTACCAAATAGTTCGTATGGAGGCCATACAGTGACGCGTCGATAGCTGGTTTGCTCGATTATTGCTCCCGCGGCCGAGCTATGTGGAGCTCTTCCGTCCCACTGATATGTCTAAACATAGTCAAGCATCATGCCACCGAGCGAGTCCTTCGCCAGTTTGGTCGACCGCAACTTGTACCTATTCCGTCCACTTGGCTTAGGACACATTACAAGCGGGATGATCGTTGCAGGGATGACCAGACATACTTGGCCTGTCTAGAGGCCCAGATTGAGATCTAGGACCAGAGGTATGACCTGATTCCGCCGCCCCCTCCACCTGAGCGTATGGATGGCAAGCATGAGTATATGGGTTGGTATCGCAGCGTTACCCAACTTCTCGTCGGGAATCTCGTTCATCTCGCTAGTGGTCGGTACATTCCGTACGCCGGGAGGCATGAGATACTGGTATGTTATTTGTTTTACTTACTAACGTTACATTATCCTTCTGTAATTAATATCATATTATGCAGGCTATTGGCTTACATCAGTTCTACCAGTTGGGACTGAGATGCTGCAGCAGACAGGCGAGGGAGCGACAACTTTGCACGTGTATGGCCGTTGGGTTACTGATCTTGCTGCCGACACATTGAAACGTTGCCAGAGAGGAAGGGGTGTCCTGCGAGGTCGTGGTGGTCGGTGAGGACGGGGTACGCAACAAGGGGGCGTTGAGGCACCCGTGGAGGATATTGGAGATGATCAGCCAGGTGAACATCCTGAGCCACACGATGCTCCTCATGATATGCCGTCATTTAGCCTTCAACTATCGCCAGGGACTTAGCAGGTGACCCCATCAGCTCCATTGTTGATCGGGGGCACGACCATTACGCAACATGAGTGGGATCAGTATTTTCCTGATCCCTAGAACCATCCACGGTTGCTGATGATCGTCCGATACGAAAGGTGCATAGTGAGTGATTACTGAGTGTTTATGGCTCATCACCGAGGGATGCTGAGGATCTTTCACATACTTCATCTACTCCAGTGCACCTCGATGTTTCGACAGAGCATGATGGCGCTACTCAGGCGCAGGTTTGTTTGTATTACTATTATTTTCAATTGTTTTTATCTCACTGATTAGTGAGCAATATCTAAAGCATTTTTATTTTTTTTAAAAGACATCCTCATCGCCCGTTAGGAGGCCACATTGTGCGATACTGACATGCCGAAGACGTATGATTTTATTCACGAGCCCGTCGAGACCATGGTATGACCATTAAAATTTTTTTTGCTAACACGTACGTTAGTAATTATATGTCATATACTAAATATCTTATTATTTTGTAGGTTACTGCTGGCCCGACGGCTGCTTCTACCGAGTTTGCCAGCCTTACTGGGGATCATGCTGCAACACATCCTCCGATAAAGAGGCGACGTGATGAGGATGATCCTGATAGCGTACCAGGGCGAGATGAGATGCGCCTCAGGCCAGCCAATGGCTTAAAGCATACAGGCTGTGGGACAGATTAATACTTATTATTATTGTATATATGATATTAAATATAAAATAGCAATATTATTTATGTTTTACATAATTTGCGCATGTGTTTTTATATCTCGGGTTATTTATTAGTTTATCACTAGAACAAAAAAAAAAAACAGCTTAACGTAAATTTAAATTCGTTACCAATTAAAGATACTACATGACATGTACAACATAAAATAAGATACTACACTAAACACATCAATGTGTTTGTTTAGTCACTATCGCCCATTATTCTGTGCTTCAACCACTTAAATTTCTCTTCCAACCTATTTTTTTCTTCTTCTACCTCTTTTAGTTTCTCCTTCACTGCCGCAAGTTATTCTTGTAGTTTCACGATTTGGAGTTCGTATTCACCGGTCAGATTCCAAATGTTTAGCAAACATGATTTGTAGTATTCCTGATTAATGGGTTCGTCATATCATTCTTCAAAACCACATGATTTTCGTCCTATCAATGGGAGAATAACACAAGACTATTAATTAACATGTTATATAAAAAATATTAACAAACATCTTTTTCAAGAATAATAACTTACAACTTGTGTACACAACCAACGTCTGCACCCCAGATTAAAATTTGACCGTCATGGCTTCAAAATCGCACGTTTGCCACAGTAACACCTTGGTACGTAATTGTGTCCAGACATGTCGTAATGTTCAAAAATGAAAGTTAATGGAAATTTTTTCTATTTTCTTCGTTACAATGCAAATAATAACTAAAATGCGCGAGGTTTTTATAGGCATCTAATAGTGATTTTAGGTTACATAACGCATATTGGACAGGCACTATGTTACGCGTGATAATGATTCTTTCGGGTACAAGGGGATCCAGCTTTATCAGGTCGACAACTTTTTCAGATCGACATCTTTTTTAAGTCGACATGACGATATACATAACGCATATTGCTCAGGTGCTATGTTTCGCGTGACAATGATTCTTTACGGTACAAGTGGGTCCAGCTTTTTCAGGTCGACAATTTTTTCAGGCTGGCAACTTTTTCAGGTCAACAAGACAATACACATAATCCATATTGGTCAGGCGCTATATTTCGCGTGATAATGATTCTTTCGGGTACAAGCAGGTCCATCTTTTTCAGGCGACAGCTTCAGATCGACAGCATATTGGTGATGCGCTACGCTTAATATACAAGTTCGTGCAGCTTAGTTCTTCTTTAGTTGAACCAAGAGATCTGTATTCAAATACCATTTGAAGAACTATTACAGCATCCCTTTCAAAAATGCCGCTACATTTAATAAGTGGTATAAGAAGAGGCGAAAAGGTGAAGGTAGTTCAAAAGATCCACATGGAATACGTCATAACACAATCAATCCCTACCTTGAAAAATATATGCTAGATTATTATACTGATTTGGTTGATGACAAGTGGTATGGTGTTATGCGTCCCTTGGAAAATAAGCCTATCAACATACATAGTGATCTCAAAGTTGCAGTGCACATTATTGAGGGCGAACCGCATTCTACAAAGTCTGAAGGTATGCGAATTTGGGGCGAAAAACTACAATGGGTTTCGCTTTACTCAAAACGATGTGATTATGAAGTACCATGTCACTGGCATAAGCTTGTTGTACCACAAGCACTGTCTGTAACCTTCCAAACAAACACACACAAAGATGAACCAGAAGTGAGTCGGCATTTGATGTGTTCATCATGTAATGGATGATCTTAACTGCCTGGGAGGAATGGAGGATCAGTGCTAGGATTTGTCAAAAAATGAAAAATTACATAAAGACAATGATTATCCTATTTTCCCAACAGTTGTCAAGTGGGAGGCACTACCTAAGTTTCTACCACAGACGTTGGACGTAAGAGTCCCATATTGTTGTAGAAATCTAGCAAGTAGTCTTATTGATGATTGAAATACGAAAAATGTGTGTCAACCGGGGTCTAGATTACGATGCCCTCAGTCTAGAAGGGTGCGTACAAGATGTTGACGAAAAATATGAAAACAGTGACAATGAAATAGTGCCAGACAGTGACGAAAATGATGAATGACAATTGTTATTTATTTCTTGGGGAGGTGTTAAATTGTTGTATTGAATATTTAATGCTAAATATCAATTAGATTTAATTCCATTGGAAACATAATTTTATTTCATACATTTTGCAAGCTGAACATCTACAGACATTTAATACAACAAAATTACTGCAATAAAACACTATGTTTATCCTTGATAATTGGATACATTGTCATCTGGAGATGAATTACCACCGCTTCCCAAACCAGCTGAAGGACATTTACGGTGTTCGTGTCCTATTTGGGAACATATGCCACATTTACGCGCATAAACTGTATCACCAATATCCATTTGGTTCCATATACATGTTCTTTTTTGCACTTGCCGTTGACGCACCTAATCAGTTGTTACACACCTTTTTAAATGGTTCCGGCGGCCAATAATGCTCAGCACCCACTGCTGCAATTGTCCACTATAGGTGTTTAAGTATGCAGCAACACTATATTCTTTATCAACGTACCTCGTTACCGCAAAACCTGTATGTTGAAAGCACTTCATGGCATGTAAGCATGGCAAGTGATAGATGGACCATTTTCCATCGGAGCATAATCTTCTGGCTTCATTGACAGTGTGTGTATTATTCCCCCGGTTGTGATGTAGACCAGTACGAACTGCAAAAATATTTCGCTCGTTGCAATATTACAAAAATGAATGCCATTGTGCTCACTTTCCTGTATTTCTCAAATCATTTCATCGGTTGTGGCATAAATTCAACACCCATTTCCATCAATGACGATGCACCTCTGATCTTTCAACAAACCTCTCTGCCATCTGCTTGAATGACATCCTCACCATGGCAGTGACAGGCAATCCACATGCAGACTTCAATAACCCGTTGAAAGACTCTAACACATTTGTAGTCAGAATTCCCCACTACCACCATCCGCATGCAAAGTCCACTTGTCAAGCTCATGTCGCATCAACCAACGATAGGCTTCTAGGTCTTCCTGCCTGATCAATTCCATTCGCCTCCTGAATTTACATTGTTGGTGATCTGTTGCAGCCATCCGCATTAAATCATGCAAGTCCTTATTCGGATAAGCCCTTTGGAAGTTGGCCTTCAAGTGCCTAACACAGTAAAAGTGGTAGGCATATGGTTCCTGCTATGTACGCAAATTCTGGACAACACTTAAAATACTTCCATGCAGATCAGACATTAGACAAATACCTGAACGCTATCTGACAACGTGCTCCTTCAAGTGGTTCACAAACAATGTCCACGTCTCTTAGCTTTTTATTGGCACAGATAGTAAATGCTAGGGGAAATATACTTCCATTAGCATCTGCTGCAACAGCGATCAACAACTTAATATCATACTTTCTATAGACATGAGTGCCGTCTATGGATATTACAGGCCGACAATGCAAAAAACCATCAATGGCTGGTTTCAATGCCCAGATATGAATATGTGTTCTGGTATTCCCGGACTCCATTCAAGCTTCCATTTAACAACAGTCCCGGGGTTAAAGTGTTGCAATGCGGCCATGTACCTGGGTATAAAGACAAAGGACTTATCCCAGTTATCACAAACAATTTCAAACGCACGTTTGCGCCCGAAAAATGGCTTTCTTTTGATAATGGTACACCCATATACCTGGTGGACAGATGTTATACACTCTATGATCTTGTACCTTATGGACGCTTCAATGTGTGGAATCAAGACAAGAGAAATCAAGTCAACATTCAAGTTAAAATGATTCCCACTAAAGTGTTCATTTCACAATTATGGGTGCCAATGTATTTTCCCACAATCACATATTTGTTTTCAATTTTCTCGCACACAGCATCCAATTAAAACCTTGAAACCATCTATGAAAAATAAGCTTGTATACTTCCGAAGATGACTCATGAACCGCGATCTCACGACACTCTTTTATGCTTTACATTCGCACCGTCCTACTTAGGCGCATTTTATCAGCAAAAAACATGCCGTTTGACAGTACCGTTGCCCTAGATTCATCCTACAATGCTGTCTCAATTACGTCAAGATCCCTTATGAGGGCATCCACATCCGGCATACTTCGCAACTGATCAAGGTAGAGAATTTTCCTTGAATGAAACGACATATAAGACTCGTACACTCTTGGTCTAATGGGAGGTAGAGCATGCTCCCTCGTCAAATTAGGTTCATCATTCTCGTCCTCATCATCATCATCACCCTCATCAGGGAAGGGTGTGTCATCTCCAGAATCATCACCATTATTTTCATAATCACTATCATCTTCCTGACTTTTCATCTACTAGATCCCGATTAAATATGTCGTCTTCGGGCAATTGAGTAAGGATAGGACCTTCAAGTTGCTCGTTTTCACTGCACAACCAATAAAATAATGAGTTTCTCAAATTCATCTAAACTTTACATATAAACTTTATCACTTCACTTACAAATTATAATGTGTTGATATCCATGATTCACATTATCCTGTTGATGATGACTCCCGGATGGACCACCATGATCCAACACACCAAAATTAGGCATATTCCAACTGTCTGTTAGTTCATAACTTATAAAATTTATATCTGGCCGGTACCCCCTGTGGAATATATGAGGTTTAATACAAATTCAACACATAAAAATAAACATCGTAACACAAAGAAAAATTAAAACTTACCACTCACCTTGTGAATTATGTAAATTTGGGGAGAAATTATGTCCTTGCTCATCATTCGCTCGTGGAGATAAGTTTAAATCTGACCAAACTCTTTCTCCCGAAAACTGTTCGGCTAAAACTGCTCCAAAATAATCATCCGATGATTGGGGGATTTTCCTACTTTGCGGAACCTCATTATTGCAAACGTTTTCAGCCTTGACGTACATATCCAACAATTTTATCACAAGAAGTTCTCGATGTTCATCTAGAGTCCTCAAAAAATCTGTCAATGTTTCATCGTCTTCGATTTTAACTCAGCATAACAAGCATCCCCTTGAGGAGTAACAGAATATGGATATCTTCCAGTTATTTTAATATTCACTGAATATTTGCTCACACTCATTTTTTTACATAACAACGATACCAATCTATCGTACTCCATTGTAAGTGACAACTTAACATGATACTATGGAGAACAACCTTAAAGTACTGAGTTATTCTCCACCACAACCTCACCTCCCCCTTCCAATATAATGAAACTCTAATTTTTCGCTCTTCGAACATTATGACAAAATGCAAAATAACTTAACAAAAAAATATTTCGGAAGACCTGAAGGATCCTGAATGGATTTTTACCAAATTCTGAAATTCCTTAAATAAGAAAAAATCCAGTCTGGGCGTATAATTATTTGATGTATAGCGCATGTATAATAGGCGCTATATATATAGCGCTTATAATGCATGCGCTATACCCATATGAATTATTGGTAGGTCAGTTAAGTGCAGATGAATTATTGGTGAGGCCACATTTTATATACAGCGCGGTTATTTCACTTGTGTCCAAAAGAATCACACTTTGGTTCCGGACTCCTAAGAGGTTATTTTCACAGCTTGAACCTGTGACCTCCTGGTACATTGTGCACTAATCTCCCGCTACGCGCGAGGTTCGAGAAAGGGTCGAATTACAAGGGTCTATTATACATAGTATTACCCTGTATTTTCACAAGAGGTTGTTTTCATATTTCTAACATGTGACATCCTAATTAAATAATAACAACTTTATCAGTTATGTCCTAGGCTCTTCTTCCATCCTAATAAATATTGTATATTATTATAGGTCATATTCTGAAGTGATTGCTTTCCTAGTGTCTAGAGCTATTTAACAACTTTTCAGTTGGATGATTCTTGATTGACTTGCTACCCTCTTTTCTTGTCCTCTTGGGTTCAAGTATTTCTTGAGTGCCAGAAGGATTTCTGAAATCTTAGTTGACTTTCTGTTTTCTTGTATGGTGCTAAATTATTTACTGACATTTCGTGTATATAAAAGTACTGACTTGCATGTGCCTTTAGAGAAGTTGGTCTCCAACCTATGGTGGTAAATTTGAGAATTTCCCTTTTAATATTTCTGCTAAGTAATTCGTTGAGAATTTGGGCAGCTTTTACTTTTTATTAGCAATTTTAACTATTAATATTAGGCAGATAAAAAAAAATTCCATAGGGGTCGTTTGATATGCGGGATAAAGCAGAGTAAAGCGGGATTAATGTGAAAGTGTATTTATACTGTATTTAGTTAACGGTATAAATTTATCTTGTAAATTTATGTCAAGATAAATTTATACCGTCAACCGAATATAATACTCCACCGTCTTAGTTTATGTAAACCTATTTCCTTTTCAGCCTGTGGAAAAAAGAATGACCACTTTTCATATTTGGAAACAATTTACTTGTATACAATGATTTACAGCCACATAAAATATGTGTCTTATTTTACACCACAAATTCAAAATTTTTTTCCCCTTAAATTCCGTACACAGTCAAAGAAGTTCACATGATATCATACCTTATCTTATCAAACTTGAAATCATTTTATCCCACCTCCCGAGTGGGATAAATTAGTCCTAAGAATTATAAATCCAGAATTATAATCTCGAAATAATTTAATCCTCGTACCAAACGATCCCTTAATTACACCAAATTTCTCATCCTCTAACTTCAAAAATTGTGCAAGTTGGAGTGTCAATTCGTGTCTTTAATCAAAAGTATATTTACACTCCAAGAGAAAACAAGGAAAAAGATAAATGAAAAGAACAACTACCCAAGATCTCTAGGATCATTGTGATTTAATATGATGGAACTTTTATTACCTTAATTGTCAAATAATATATTAATTCGGGTTGCTTAATAGTAGTTTAATTGCAGAATTGGACCAAGAACAAACTTCCATCAATGAAAGAGAAATTAATGAGAGGAAGTTGTTTCAACTTTCAATATCAAGTCGTTGATGAAAATGACAAGAATTAAGAAAGTTAAGTTGGTCCGATAATGGTTCCCTATTTGCAATTGGTTGAATTAAACTTATGGTATGAGTTTGGTGAAGATATAGTTATTAGTTAGGTATTTATATGATGGCACATTTACTTGTGTATTAGACAAAGGCACGAGTATTACACTGTCAAACTAAAAAAAGAACAGACAATTTCAGACTAACAATAATTAAATCAAGATATGATTGGCGTAATGGCATTACGTTGATCGTGTAACTCATCTAAAATCATTCTCCTTTAATGCAAACCTTTGTTTAATAATATAAAAGGTGTAGTAAGATGATTGAGATTCCTTCGCTCTTAACTTAATATCACGGATTTTGCAGTAGCACTTCAATCTATTAATAAATCTATCCAACACGAATTTGAATTAATTATATCAGTAAACTTCCAGATGCCAAATGATTAAAAATGTAAAAGGAACTTTTGTTAAATAATAACCTTGTCCAGAGAATCACATACCACATATTATACTCAAAAAATTTATTGTATTTTTTTCTCGTTTAATCATAAATACTTACAACACAATATATTCAGTGTATTCTTACAGATGAATTGACCATAAATACTTATAGTATCTATAAAAACTAAAATTGTATCTGAAAATATTGAATATTATTAAAAATTATGGTAAAATTTTGAAAGACTTGTTTGATGAATATTTAAAGTAAATTACGATTTTATCCATAAATCTTCAATTATTTATCATGTACTTTTTTATTAGAAAGTTCTTATATATCTAACGGGTGACAAAATGCTTTTTATCATGTATAGTCACAAAGTAAAATAACTGTTCCATAACCCTTAAGTTTCAACATTTAATTTTCTTTGTTATTTTTTCAGAATTACTGCACCCCACAAAATAATAACTGTGTAAGGGAAAGATGAAAAGAAAGACTACAAAAGTTAGAGATTTCCAGACCCAATAAATTTGTGGTGAGATGTATGAAGCCAAAAAGAATCCTTCAAAGCTACAGTTAAAAAATCTACCTGTCTGATTCAGCCATCCGTGCAAAACTTTTAATATTATTTGTACAACCATAATTTAACACCAAACTCCATCACCTCAGTAACCACATTTCTACACAATGTCAGTAAAATTCACAAGAATCACCAAAAGTATGATGGGAAATCCTTTGAAAAATTACATCGTGTAACTACTCCAAAAAAACAATAGTCGAATTTATATATATTATATATATAATATACTTAATCATCGTATGTTTCTTGTATATTTAACTCGTAAATATAATTATTATAAATCGACTGGCCAAATGTATAACTTGCCCAAATTCTTTGCCCTTAATCAAAAGCTTGAATTCTAGTCTTGATAGAGAAGTTTTTCCCTCTCAGCTCCAACTGAGTTTATCCGATGCAAATATGAATTTGCTAAAGTCTGATTGTTCAGTTGAAAGCTAAACTAGGAAGGTACGCACAAAATAATGGGTCCATTTGTTTCGGTAATCACTGGGGCTTTCGGGGCTTTTCAATACTAATATATCTCACAATAAACTAGTGGAATTAGGATTTTTAATAAGAGAATCAAAAAAGTTGTGAGAATACCACACTTTAAATTTAAACTTGCGAAGTAAATAATTTTGGAGCTAGCTTTACGATTCATGTAAAGTTTTTTTTTTTTTTTTTTTTTGATTTTATTCATGTAAAGTTCTTTTGTGTCAAATAGATTCAGAAACTTGTCTCTTTTTTAGTATTTTACAAAAGAAAATTATTTTGCCCTATTTGTTGAATATAATTGCAGCGAAATGGATATGATTTTTCCATCCTTAACTAAAATACTTGAGTTTTAGTCAAAGTAAAAAATTCGAGTTGAAAGCATTTTCCTTATGCCATGAAAATTTAAATTAATCGGGCTCAAAGACAAATACCAAACATCGTATTAAAAATAAAAATAAAAAGAAAAGAACTTAGCTCCACCACTTGGTTTAAGGTACCAAATGCCTTATAAAAAAAAAAAAGAAAAAAAATTAGGAAAATACCAGAATAAAATCAGAGTATATAAGAACTGGTGTAAAAACTTTAAACCAGAAAGAAACATGGCAAAGGAACCAAACCACACCTTCTCTATCTCACCACTCAACCCAACACTTGAACAACACACACAAACCAAAAAAACCAGATAAAGAAAAAACAGAGAGAGAAAAGGAGAAACAGAAGAAGCAAAGAAAATGAAGAGTTCAGCAAAAGCAATTTCAAGTCCAGGTAGAACAGAGAAATTTCCACCGCCATTAATGAGATTTCTAAGAAGCAACGTGGGAAGCAGAAGCAGAGGAAGGACACGTGCCAGTCCTATGTTCATGCGCAAAAACAAGAACAATGTTACCGTTACTGAAACAACTCAAGAACCTTCTTCCCCTAAAGTCACGTGCATAGGCCAAGTTCGTGTCCGACGTTCCTCTAAATCCGCCGCCCCCTCAAACGGCGGCGGACTTAGAACACGGACACGTCGGTCGAACTCTGCCAAAAAACAACGAAAAAAAACATGTTGGTGGCGGATTCACAAGACTCTATTTTGCAACAATAGTCAAGGGAACTGTTACAAATTACACAAACCCAAGTCGTTAATTTCAGTTTTGAAAAAGTGTGTGTGCTGTTTTCGATTTGGGTATTGGAGAAAAAGAGTCGAAACTGTAGATTCCTCAACTCAAAGAGTACAAAGCCGAGTTAGTACTAGCACTACTGAAAGTTGTGGTACTATTGAAAATGTTACAAATACTGCCAAAATTGGAAGTTCTTTTGTAACGGAAAATAAAGAGGGATTTGTAGGTTCTAATTCTTCTTCTTCTTCTTCACCACCCAAAAATGCTTTACTTTTAACTCGGTGTAGATCAGCACCTTACCGATCTTCATCTTTAGCAAGTAGATTTTGGGGTTCTCCTTTAAACTCATCAGAAGAACCAGAAGATAATACCGAAACCGAAATACTAAAATTAAAGACTCAAGAATTGGAAGAAAAACCAGTTCTTGAAAACCCCATTTCGCCAAACGGTGAAAATGGGGATTTGGAGCTGAGAAAAAGCCATGAAAGTGAAGAAATGGAGATTTCTAATGGTGAAAGTAGCAGAGAAGAAGCTGAAGAAAAAAATGGAGGAGCTTATATTCATCCTTTATTGCTAACAAGGTGTAAATCAGAACCAGCAAAAAGAGGAGAGAGGCTAAATCCAGATTCAGTTTTGTGCATGCAAAGAAGGTCTACTGATCCTGATTCTCAAACATGATTCTTGTTTTTTTTTGTTTTTTTTAATGTTATTGCAATATACTTGTAATTTTTACAAGAAATATTAGTAGTAATTACTATATGTGAGTAAAGTTGTTTCTAATTTTTTACATATGACTTTTTTAAGGTTCAGTGGGTTTAAATACAGGGGTAGCCTAATGCCCGAAGTATCTACTTTGGTCCGGGAAGGGTTGATTAAGTAGTTAATTTTACAGTTCAAACCTATAATCTATATAACTAGGGTTTAGAAATAGGGGTAGCCCGCGGAACATTTTGTATCATGCAAGGTCCAGCCTATTCAAATATGAACATTAATGATCGATGCTACAATTCGAATTCGTGATCTAGTAAAGTTTAGAAGTAGGAAAATACAAAATATTGCAAGTAAGGTTCATTCAATCGTACGCTGAAACATTGAAATGACAATGAAGATGTTTTTTGGGTACTCTGCTCTCTCTGATATGCTCAGCACAGCCCATTCCTCTAGGACCATTTTATATTTATTATTCACTTTGTTTTTATTTTTGGTGGTACCTTTTTTTTTTAATTTTTATATTATTAACATTTCTTGGAGTTTGTTTTTAATTTTTTTTTTAAAACCTTTACTATATATTTGATTATGTACTGTGTAGTCAGTAGTGTGAACTGTGCTAGGCAAAGACTTCAAATACATTTTTAAACATCTTCGGATGCTCTGAATTTCAGAAATTTATGGAGAATAGATTTATTTATTGTCCTCTTGAAGATTCAAAGATGCCAAATCAATTGCCCAACACTTCAACCAGGGACCCTTTATTTTTGCCGTTAATACTTTTCGTTTCTTCAGTAATTTTGTCATAGCTTTTTACTTTTATACTTTTTAAATCTATTTTTAAGCCGAATATTTATCTGATAATTTTTATATCGCACAAGCTAGAAGTAAAGTCTGCATATATTTCACCTTCCTAAAATTATCACGCGTATTATATAGTTGTTGCTTTTGTAGAAGGCTTGGGTAGATGAGAAACAAAGAGCCTTGCACCCATTGTATTCGATTTGAATGTCCAGAAAAGTGTATGCGCATTTCGATTATTTCTTTTCGAGTAATATAAATATGGGGTAACTTTGCATGTTATAAGGCTTAAGCAGATAGAAAGAAATTACTTAATGTTTTTGTCTTACCTGATTTTCACATTTTGCTCTTACTTTATTGATCATTAGTCTTCAACTTACTGAGGACATGACTTTTGAGTGCAAGGTATAACGATTGAGAATTAGAATAGAAGGTTAGTAAGTAGTCGATTTTATTTCCTTTCCTTATCTGTAGCACTAGTATTAATCTCATACTACATGATGTTTGTTTTACTTTGATTTTTTTATTATCTTCTTGTTGATAACGTTTCTTTTTTTATGTCTTCTTCGCTATTGTATTTCCTTTTAAACTATTGGGACTTTGCTTTTTTTTTGAGCGAAAAGTATATTGGAAACAACCTCTCTACTTGCACAAGGTAGGAATAAGGTCTGTGTACATACTATCCTCCTCAGACCTTACTTATGATATTACACTATGTATATTGTTATTTATTAATCTCTTGGACATACCTAAATGTATAATATAGTTACTCTAAGTTTATTGACTCAAAATAGAGGCGAGGGGGCCTGGATTGGTTTGTTTGTTTCTATTTTCTTTTTTGTGGTCACTTATGCCAGAAAAGTTGGGACATTCAGTGGGTAACTTTGCTGTGGACTTTAGCCTTTGTAACGATAAGGAAAGAACAGTTTAAGTAAGAGAACTAGAGAAGGATATGTGAATTTATGTAAGTTTCTGGTTTGCTTTTGTTTGATTGGTTTAAATAAAGTCAAGGACAGTTAATTCAAAGTCTATTTTTCATGACATGAGTATAATTTCTGATTGGTAAAATCCCTAATAAAAGCAACGTCAATAATTATTCCTATCTATCTATGTCGATAAGATGTCATTTTTTCTATTTTTAGATACTTTATTAATGGTTTCTTGACCTAGTTTATTACTGTCCTCCCTAAAAAAGGAACTAAAAGATATCCTTTATTTCCAAATTAAGTGAACAAGGGCTATTTAATCAATTTATAAAAGAAAAAAAATTATAGAAGAAAACCGAAGAAGTACTAAGGTGACTTTTTAGTAGTTTTTGCGGAGGTCTTTTGACAAAGCCGAATTTCTTTTTTTATAAATATAGCTTATTTTGTTTCTAAAAATGGTTTTAAAAGTGCCTCAATGTTATTTTTAACTTTTTTAAAAAGAAACATTGATCGTTGGATCTATAAAAATAGACCCTTTTTCGTGAATTTTGCATGTCAAGATAAGTCTAATTTTATGAAAAGAAAATGAAATTGTCCAGGGAGCCATAAACTAATTCTTTACCAAAATTTGACTATGAACGAGTTAAAATATTAAAAAGTTTGGAATTAATTTACTGCAAGTGGGAACGGTTAGATTACGAATATCAACCTAGAAAGAGCTGATTCCTTAAATGCAACTGTCAAATCTAAGGCAAAAAAACAAGTGAAAACGTACTTGTAGCCTAAACAAGGCTTTAATTTTATTCAGACCTCACATGCCAGTAATAGTTTCGACAACTTTCTTTTAAATAAAAAAAAAAATTGTAAGTGGAAACTGGCATATTTATTGCTTTTTCCTATACGTGGCAAAATAGTCCACTTTTGTTTCTGATCTTGACTGGGAACAAAAGTCGGCCATAGACCATATTTCATGACCTTTTTACCCTAAAAAGAGGAAAATATAAGGACGATAGTCTCCATTGCATAGATTGTTTGCTTTCTTTCGTCCAATGTGCAACTTAGGTCGGGAAAACACTTAGGGGTGATTTGGTTGGACTCAAAGTTATTTTACGATTAATTATTTTTGGATTAATTATTTTAGAATTATTATTTTATTTTTTATTAGAATAAAAATAATAATACAAACTCGAGATAATTTAGTTATATTGCGATTTGACTCAATCAAACGTGCGATGAATAAATTTTAAATTTAATCCGGAATTAATTATTCTTTATTTCTCATACCAAACAAGCCCTAACATGACGAGGGATAAGAGATAATTAATTATGGGATTAAATATGAGTTAAGTTTATTCCACGTTTGGTTTAGATAACATCGCAGTATCACTAATTCAGAGATTAGTTATCCGAGATTGTAGTGTTATTTGATCTTTATGGGAGGGTAAGATAGTAATACCGGGATAATTAATTTCGAAGTAATTAATCTTGGGATAACTTATTTTTCAATGTTTGATAAGATATATTAGAAAAAAATAATACATATATTAACTTTGGTATTATTAATCTTTTGTTTGGTGGTATTTTTCAATAGTTATACACCCTATTCAGTATTATTCATATACATAGCAAGCCATGGCATAATAATACCATAATTTTTAATACATGAATAAGCATGTATAAAAATAGAATTGCCCTTTCAAAACCTTTAATATACCAAACTAAACAGTCGATATGAAATAATCTCAGCATAACTAATTTTAACATAACTAATCTTTACATTAATAATTCAAATATTACTAATACACCCTATTCGATATTAATAGTATACACATTACTGAACGGCCCCTTACACTCGTAGTGCATATCTCAAATGAATATGTTTACGACATGCATTTCTTTGGAAAAAAAAATGATCTTAATCCTTTCTCGGTACTCTCAAAATGATCAATATTTCGAAACAACTAGTTTTGTCAAATATGAAGAATAAATACTTATTCGTTCTTTTTTACTTGTCTAAAATACTAATAATAATTTTTTTCTTATTTGTCTACTTTAATAAATCAAGAGATTTTCTTTTAATTTTACGTATCATTAAATAAACAATTCCAAACTATTAATAATACTGATTGAGGTTAATTACCATTAAAAGAGTTGTATAGGGTAAAAATATGCTATGCTTGGTAATTGCATAAGAGAGTGACACATGGAGCAGAAGGCAGAGGATAGCTAAAACCGAAAATAATTGTTCCATTTGTTACCAGAAAGAATAACGCTCATAAAGATGCGATAAATACCTGCCACCCGGTAGCATTTAATTGAGAATATTCGACAGCATTTAATACACTGCCCATTATAAAGAATTTGCCATTTATGCTCACCGTTAAACATTCTTCAGTGGCCCTCATAATTGACATAAAGAAAGGTATGATCCTAGGACTTTGTTCCCTAGGTGCAGCTATAAATAGTGAGTTCTACTATCATTGTAGAGGACACGAATTTTCTGGCAAACTCACGATATAATCTATTCAAAACTTTATACAATTTCACCTTCTTACTTTTTGATTTCATTACTGTTGCGCCCGGAAGCCTTGCTCTCGGAATTATTGTTTCTGCTATTTCGTCTTCATTTCAAGACTAAGTATTGCATAATTCTTCAATTCTTGTAATATTTCAGGATCGAATTAATTCACTTATCTAGTAATCACGTATAAGTTCAAATGTACTAATTTACGGGTAAACAGTTTGGCGCCCACCGTGGGACCTAGACAATCGTGTAATTAAGTTGGTCCTTGCCTTTTTTACTAACATGTTTTAATTATTTGTTCTTAGCAAAAAATCACAAAAAATGGCAGATAATGGTGTTAACAGCACACACAATCTTGAGGCCAAGGGAATCAGCCTCATCACGAGGATTCAATCAGTAACACCCGCAATGAGGTAAACGATGCTACCCCGGTCCACGACAGGCGGTACCCGCGACATGTTCAGGAGGCGACTCTCGATGATGCTGAAGAGGAGCATATTGTTGAAGCGGTAGGGTCCTGCAAAAGCAATAAGAGGTCATTCTAGGCCATCTCACACGGCAGGATAAGGATACGACAAAAATAAAGCAGGCGTTGTCGGGTGCTTCCAATATCGCAAATGGACGAGGTCCAGTTCCTCCCGGCGCTCCCGCAAATTAAATAGCACAGAGGGTTGACAACAACCCGAGTGGCGAGGTCGGCTCTCATGGGGCCGGGAGGAGTAGTTCCGGTCACAACAACGAGAGCAATCCCTTCAAAAGCGAGCTCCTGCGGTTAATGAGGGAAGTGAACGCCCGCACGGACTAAATCTTGGGTGCCTATCTGTGCTGAAATATTCGGGCTCAAAGAAGTATACTCAGTTGCCGTAGAAACCAGGCGTGTACGGCGGTGAAGGGGAACGATTGAGCTCCTCACGAGATTGAATCTATTTTGCTGAAGAAATTCGAAGAGACTCTCACGAGGGGAGCCTTCACGTGGTATTCTCTGTTACCCGAGCATTTCTTAGATTCCTTTGAGATGCTCGCAGATTCTTTTATTAAGTCCCATGCCGGGGCCAGAAAGGTGCAGGCCTAAAAGACCGACATATTCAGAATTGCATAGGGAGAGTCCTGAGTTGCTGCAGGAATTCGTCACCCGATTCCAAAAGGAGAGAATGTTGCTCCTGGCTGTTCCGGATGAATGGGCGGCTGAAGCATTCACCAAGGATCTGAATCCGAGAAGTTTTGATGCTTCTCGGAAATTGAAGGAAAGCTTGCTTGAGTTCCAAGTGACGACTTGGGCGGATGCCCACAACTGGTACGAGTCTAAGATAAGGATTGAAAATGATCAGATTGGCTTCCTGTCATTGGCAAAAGGTCGGGAGAAGAATAAAGAAAAATCAAAAAGACGATTTCGACATAGATAGACGGTTTTCGAGGGGCCAATTTTTGCCCTAAGAACGGGCTGAAAGATGTATAGAGGTTTCTGCTCGGCAGACAGGTTCGTTACCGACAGAAGAACTCATCGCGGTTAGAACAAACGATCATTACAGGACAAAGAAGCGTAGGTACACGAGATCCTTCCTATCCCAGGCTATCAGAATACAACTTTAACGTCAGTGTAGTAGAGTTGGTATCGGCTATGAGGAACATTAAAGAAGAACAATTCTCGAATCCGATGAGGTTCGATCCCAGCCAGAGGGATCCCAATTTGTGGTGAGAATACCACGAAACGAATCGCCATTGGACTGCCGACATTTGCATTACTGAAAAATGACCATCTCAGGGAATTCTTAAGTTACCGGGCCGAGAACAATTACGGTCGCAACCGTGATAATGCGGAGAACTCAAAAACAGGAAAAGATTCCCAGCGCCAGACGATCAACATGATCTTCGGGGGGAACAAGATCAACGGGGTTACCTTCTCGGCAGCAAAGAAGACGAAGGTGTCAATAACCCATAGCAAGAGACTCCAGGAAGTCACTGAAGATGACATCACCTTCACGGAGGAGCACACAGACGGACTGTTGCTACCACACAATGATGCATTGGTAATTTCTTTACATGTACTAGATTTTATAATTAAACGTGTTCTGGTGGATCCAGGAAGTTCGGCTTATATCATACAGGAGGGTGGAGCAGGCCAACTTACCGGAAGCATCATTCCAGCTACAAAACTCCTCGCCGGATTCAACCTCGCAGGCGTGACAACCCGAGGAGAGATCCTACTGCCCACGAATGCCAAATGGGTGATGAAGACGACTCTTTTCGAAGTTGTGGATGGTGATATGCGTTATAAGATTATTCTAGGAAGACCATGGTTGCACGAGATGAGAGCCGTACCGTCAATATATCATAAGTTGTTGAAATTTCGAACTCCTAAAGGAATTACACAAATAAAAGGTGACCAACCGACGACAAGGTAGATGAATGTGATTTCCGTCTCCAGTGGCAAAGGAAAGGAGCATGCAGCATAGCAATTACAGGGATCGGCGCCAACTTTCGAATCAAGTAAAGTTAGCCAATGGGAGAAGCGTTGGAATCTTATCAAGTCCCAAGATACTTCCAAGTACCAGAAGAGACGGATGCAACGAAGTCCACAACAGAAGAACTCGAGCAAGTTGAATTGTTTGAAAATTTCTTGGAAAGGAAATTCTATTTGGGGACAGGACTGCACCCCGAGCTCAGGTCTGGCTTTATTGAATTTCTTAAGTATAATGCCGATTGTTTTGCGTGGTCGCATGCAGATATGACAGGTATCCCAATGGAAGTGGCCGTACACAAGCTAAGCTTGGATCCCAACATCCCTGCGGTAAGGCAAAAGAAACGCCTTATTGCGGAGGCTAAGAATAAATTCGTCAAAGAAGAGGTAACTCGTCTACTTGATATTGGTCCGATCCGAGAGGTAAAGCATCTAGACTGGCTAGCTAATATAGTAGTAGTTCCTAAGAAGAATAATAAATTTCGCATGTGCGTAGATTATAAGGACTTGAATAAGGCGTGCCCAAAAGACTTGTTCCCTCTGCCAAACATCGATTAAATGATTGATGCAACAATCGGGCACGAGTTAATGAGTTTTCTAGATGCTTATTCCGGGTACAACCAAATTAAAATAAACCCGGAAGATCAGGAATAGACTTCGTTTATAATGAATTTCGGCACATATTGCTATAATGTGATGCCCTTCGGGCTAAAGAACGCCGGAGCCACTTATCAACGGCTAGTAAACAAGATGTTTGAAAAACATATAGAGAAAACCATGGAAGTTTATACAAACGAGATGTTTGCTAAGTCTTTGAACGCAAGTGATCATCTTATGCATTTGCAAGAAACTTTTGACATCCTACGGAAGCATAACATGAAGCTTAACCCCGAGAAGTGAGCGTTCGGGGTCAGCTCCGGCAAGTTCCTAGGAATTCTAGTATCACAGGGGGGATTAAGGTAAACCCCGAAAAGATCAAAGCCATCGAAGACATCTCAGAACAGCTATCAAGCGTGAAAGAAATTCAAAGGCTCACAGGGAGATTGGCCGCTTTGAGCAGATTTATTTCCCCGTCATCAGAGAAATGCCACCATTTTGTCGCGCTACTCAAAAAGAAAAACAACTTCGAATGGACCCCGGATGCCAGCAGGCTTTGAGAGATTTCAAAAGGTACTTATCAAGTCCTCCAGCTACTATCAAAGCCGAAGGAAGGTAAAAAACTATTAATCTACATAGCCGTCTCGGAGGTAATGGTAAGTGATGTTTTAGTCCGTGAGGACGAAGGTACGCAATCTCCCATTTATTACGTTAGTAAAATTTAACGAGAGAAGAAACTCGCTACCCGTATTTGGAGAAGCTGGCCTTAGCTCTCGTAGTCGCCACTCGGAAGCAGAGGCCTTACTTCCAATGTCACCTGATAGCTGTGGTGATTACCTTTCCTTGCGGAATATCCTTTACAAACCCGAAATCTCAGGTAAATTGGCCAAATGGGCCGTCGGAATGAGGGAATTTGACATAGAGTATAAACCTAGGACTACAATTAAGTCACAAGCTTTGGCCGACTTTGTGGCTGATATCAGTCCGGGATTGCTGCCTCTAGAAACCAAAGAAGTAGTGATGGTGTCAGAATCGACATCAGGGGTTTGGACCTTATTTATGGACGGAGCTAGCAACGTGAAAGGGGACCAGGCTTAGCATAGTATTAACCATGCCTTCGGGACAAACCCTAAGGAAGGCCATAAGAACGACCCCTTTAACTAACAACGAAACAGGGTATGAAGCTTTGATTGCAGGACTCAAACTAACCTAGGGACCAGATTCCGAGGTCATAGAAATCAAATGCGACTAGATTTCGAGGTCATAGAAATCAAATATGACTCCTAGATGGTGGTAAATCAGGTCTATGGGATCTTCAAAATCAAAGAGGAGCGCATGCAGCAATACATAGTGAAGGTCCAGGCTCTACTAGCTCGATTCTGGGAGTAGTCAATTACTCATATCCGGAGGGGAGAAAATGCAGAAGCATATGCATTAGCTATCCTCGGTTCATCAATGGAAGTGAAGGGATCAGATTCCGGGATGCTAGTGCAGCTCATGCACTTGGTTCTGGACGCAAATAACTACTATGAGGTAATACGACTAATTTGGTTTGGGACTGGAGAAATGAGATCATCGATTATCTCGAGCACGAAAAGCTGCCCGAAGACTCCAAGGCGCCCCGAGAGCTGCTTGCCAAAGCAACGCGATATATCTTCAAAGGAGGCCAACTGTACAAGAAATCTTTCCAAAGCCCGCTGGCCCGATTCTTGGAAGCGTCCGAAGCTAATTATGTTATGCGGGAAGTCCACGAAGGGATATTTGGAAATCATTCGCGTGTAGATTCCTTAGTACTAAAACTGGTAAAGGCATGATATTATTGGCTCCGAATGGAACAAGACGCCAAAGTTTTCGTGCAAAAATGTATTAAGTGTCAATGCTACGCACCACTGGTACATCAACCAGCAGAACCATTACATTCAGTTCTATCTCCATGGCCGGTCATGAAGTGGGGAATGGATATCGTCGGACCACTGCCGCCAGCCCCTAGTAAGGTAAGATTACTTTGATTTTAACTAACTATTTTTTTAAGCAGGTTGAAGTAGGTCCTTATCAGAAGATCGGCAAACGTGAAATGGTGGATTTTTCGTGGGAGAACATAATTTGCAGATTTGGAATACCAAAAGAGATAGCCTGCGATAACGGGCCACAGTTTATAGGCGCGATGATCACAAAGTTCCTTGAAGACTTGAAAACCAAAAGAATCACATCTTCGATCTATCATCTGAGCGCAAATGGTCAAGTAGAATCGACGAACAAAGTGCTTATACAAAATCTCAAGAAGAGGTTGGAAGCGGCTAAGGGTAAATGGCCTGAGGAACTGCCTGGAGTGTTATTGGCTACCAAACAATGGCCAAATCAAGCACAAGAGAAATTCCTTTCTCCCTTGTGTACAAAGCGGAAGCCTTAATCCCGGTGGAAGTAGGAGAGCCTACTTTGAGATATTTCCAAGCAAGTGAAGAGACGAACAACAAAGTGATGTTAGTCAACTTGGAGTTACTCGGTGAGTGGCAGGGACTTGGCACATATAAGAATGGTAGACCAGAAGCAAAGAATGGAAAGATATTATAATCGAAGAACCAACCTTCGTTATTTCAAAGTGGGAAAATTGATTCTAAGGAAAGTACCTCAAAATACCCAGGAACTCAATGCGGGGAAGCTAGGTCCAACCTAGGAAGGCCCCTTAGGGGAAGCGAAGTTTGTTACTAAATTGAAGATTATCTAGCAATTCATTAGTGGAGACCTCGAAGGTAAAAAATTTCCAGTGTTCCAACACGCATTCTTCGCAGTCGAACACTGGGGGGAGTAATATGAGGATACGGCAACAATGACTGCCACGTCGACCGGAATAAGAAAACTGGAAACATAGTTATGTCATCGGGACTGGGGACTGCGCAGCCATCCCCTTAGAAACAAGTTGTATAAGCTAGCTGGCCACAAGAAATGATAATTTCTTTTTAGCATAACGAATGCTAATGTACTTTTTGAAAATGAAAGGAATAAAGTAAATTCCTTTTATTTCTATATTTTTACTTGTCTGAACGATGAGTTGATTTTATCATTTGAAAGTTAAACAAGTACTTCAAATGCTAGTGCCGTAATGAACATGAGACGTCCTCTTCAAGAGCACCGTAAACAAAAGAGGGTCCTCTCTTAAAAAAGCCCTCACTATAAAGGGTTGATTTCCGAAGAACTTCTGCCCGAAATCCAAATGCTTTTGGGGAAAAATACACCCAAGGCCTTATATAATCAGACGCAAACTGTAAAACTTGCGAAAAACACTTAAGCAGAAAATAATGCAAAGATTAAAACTTGCATAAATGTTCAAACGAAAAAAGACTCATGCAATACTTGAGCAAAAGATGTATTTATTCACAATAAGCGTGCCAAAATGGTACAGATACAAAAGTTGGGAAAAGAAAGAAAAAGCTAAACTGTTGTATGTCTGGAACCCAGAGGAAGAGAAGTGTTCACGCCCCGAGGGGAAGTGGGTATATCCGTCGATGGCTCATCATCTTGGCCCTCATCAGTTTAGCCTTCAACATCTTCACCTTCCGGTTCCCTTTTAATTCCCAAAGTTTCAAAATCTGAACCAGAAGAACCGGAAGCATGGGGCCCTGCCGGGAGACCTCTTTTAGCAGCTGACTTTAGCTCATGGGCTTTAGCGATTTCGGCATCAAAGTAAATGATATCGGCTTTAGCCTCTTCCAAGATTTTTCTCCTCATGATGTACATAACATAAGTGTTCTTAACAACGAGGGAAGCCGCTCGGCGCTTAAGTTCTTCTTTAAGTTGGTTAACCTCGGTGGAAAGGTTTTCCCAAGCGGATCTAATAGACTTGAGGTTAATGCCAAGTTTGCGGGCAGTATAGCTGAAAATTCTAATATGCTCAATGGTCTTCTTATACTTCTCCTCCAATTGGACATATTTCAACCCCTCCCCCCCTTCCCAGGCAACAAGTTCTTCAGTTTTGGAGTTCAAGGCTGCCTCAAAATTTCTCAATCTCTCAGCGAAGACAGCCTCACGATGGATGCAGCTAGAAAGGCACTATGGACTTCAGCCCATTTGGCCTTGAACTCTTCAAATTGAACCCTCAGGGGGGGAAATCTCCTGACTTAGGGTTTTCACTTCTTGCTCGCTTTACTACAAACGAGTCTCCAACACAACGGCCTCAGCAGCTTTGGCTTCCAATTCTGAGAGGCGAGCAGCAGTTTGATTTCGCTCGGCCAAATGCTAATCCCGTTCGGAGGTAAGTTCTTCTTTTTCCAGAATCAACCTCTGTAGGCCCTTGTAAGTTAGGAAATTGGCCTGCAAAACTAGAAAGGGAAACTCCATATATTTATTTGATCAAAGATAGGAAAAATGACAAAAGAAATGAAGAATGTACTACTGCGACGTTATGCATGGTGTTGTTCAACAAGCACTCTCCCGAGAGAGCCTGTATCTTTTCTTAATTTTTTTCTAAAGCCAAAGGCTTCAGATAGTTAGCAAGTTGCACCGATTGGGGTAGAAAATTGCATCCGGTAGAGACCAAGAGAATAACGCTCATCCGCTTATGCGGATCTTCTGAGGAGGCAGCATAATTTTGCCCCAAATTCCCATGAAGTGGGGACTGGGGAAGAGGAACATCCTCTTCACGAACAGATGCAGCCGGTGGAGATGATGTAGAAATTGCTGGTGGAGGAGTTGGTGAAGAAGGAGATGAAGCCGATGATGTTGAAGGGTGAGAAGCAGCTGCGACAAACGTAGTGCTGATTGTTGGTTGCTCATCAACCGAAGACGGTAGGGGCCCGGTATTCAGCCCCACAATACGAGGCGCAGTGACTGGGACCCAATAAAGGGAGTTGGCATTTTCTACCATTTCATACTCCCTCCAGAGCATCGAGACATCGTCCTCGGTTGGTATGACTAACCCAACAGATTGAGCGGTCTGTTGAGTTGAGGAAGGTCGTCGTCTTCTATATAGAGAAGCTCTCTCCTCGCCAGCTTCTCTATCATCGTCAATCATCACGGTATCTATGGCCGGCCCGGGTGGAGGGCTCGTCACTATGAGACATCGTCCTTGACTAACCCAACAGATTGAGCGGTTTGTTGAGTTGAGGAAGATCGTTGTCTTCTACATAGAGAAGCTACCTCCTCGCCAGCTTCTCCATCATCGTCAATCGTCACGGTATCTATGGCAGGCTCGGGTGGAGGGCTCATCACCACGACTTCCGGAGAGGACTCGGAGGCAGCATTCTTCGCCCTCTTATTCTTTTCCTCGGGCGTAGAGGAATGCCTTTTTTTTTGGTTACTTGTTCTCCTGCCGGGGACTCTGAGAAGAAACACCTACACCAGAAGCAGGCTCGGAGACGCTTGCCTGTGAAAAAGCTTTCTGCAGCAGCCTCGCTGCATCAGCAGGATCAGCCAAAACGTCCTCCTCGGGGACGATAACTGAGCCTTGGGATAGACCTATATTCATCAAGGGAAAAGAATCAGATAACTTTCTCATAGGAAAAGGTAAGGACATGATGAGTTAAATTTACCATACTTTTTGGCCTTCCACCCATATTTCAGGGACAACTCTTTCGACGAGCGGGTTTCGGGTGTAGTAAAGTCTAAAATTTTCTGAACCCATTGGTCCAAGCCCTTAAACCTAGGGGGAACCCACCGAGCCACTGAGGCGGGTAAAAGAAGAAAGGTTAATAATGATGAGGAAATGATCTTTAACAAGAGTAGAGGCAAACTGTATACTTACGAGTGCGGTTCCACAATTCCGGGAGGGAAGGAGCCGAGGCCAGGATGATTTCAGTAGTGGCAACTGAAACAAACCGGTCCATCCATCCATCGATAGTTATCATCTTCCATGTTGGATAGTAGTGCATGGTGGCCTAGCTTGCTAAAGTTAATCATCCCCCCACGGAAGATCTTGGGGAATAAAGATTCATCACATGAGCTAGGGATAGCTTCTCCCCCGTTCTTGGCACAGACGCCGAAGGCAAGCAATCATCCTCCACACAGAGGGACTCACCTACGCCAAACATACTGGGTAGCGGAGGCAAAACTCCGCAATAAAGGAGTCCAGTTCTCCACTCAGAGAAAATGTCCCCAAAGTGAAGGGATACGTATAAAAGTACGTAAAACCCTTCTTTGGTAAGGTTACCCGCTCCGCCAGATCAGGAGCAATAATGTCTAAATCCTGGCAACGACAATCTTCCTTCACAGCGGAAATACTGGAAGGACGAACGAAAAAAGGATATATGCTAATAGCCCATGTACAAGGGCTAATAGAAGGAAATTTCTTTTCGAAGTCTTTAGTTGTGACATGACTTCTAAGGATGATGGTGCTCACTGTATGAGGAGCGGCTTCATCAACTTTGTTTTTGTTCATTGAGGAACTGGTATTTTTTTTAAGAAGAAGCCATTATATGTTATAGAAGAAGGAAGAGCTTTCTTGTATGAGGAGAGTTAAAGAAAGGTTGAAGATTAGAGTACAAATTGAATGAAGAGAGTTTGAAAGAGTTTGGAGAATTATGAGGTGTGAATAAAGGAGAGTGATGCGTATAAGTAAAGGTTTAGGCGGCTAAGTTCGTGACCATAATTACCTTGATAACTAGTAAAAGTTATGCTGAATCATAGGATGACGCGTGTTCGAGGCATTAAATGCGGAGAGACGTGCGTCTAATCAACTCTTGTAAGATTTTCAGAGGGGGTCAGAGGAATTCCCGCCAAAAAGAATGTTTCTACCAACTTCACCGTGACACAAAGTTATGCCACCGGAAAGCAGGGGGGACTATCTTTATAGGGTAAAAATATGATATGCTAGGTAATTGCATAAGAGAGTGACACGTGGAGCTGAAGACAGAGGATAGCTAAAACTGAAGACAGTTCCATTTGTTACCGGAAAGAATGACGCTCACAAAGATGCAACAAAATATGTGCCACCCGGAGCATTTAATGAGGAATATTGTAACATTTAATACATTGTCCGTTATAAAGAATTTGCCATTTATGCTCACTTTTGCACATTTTTCAATGACCCTCATAATTGACATTAAAGAAGCGCATGATCCTAGGACCTTGTTCCCTAGGTGCAACTATAAATAGTGAGTTCTGCTATCATTGTAGAGAACGCGAATTTTCTGGCAAACTCACGTTATAATCTATTCAAAGCTTTATATAAATTTCACCTTCTTACTTTTTGATTTCATTACTATTGTGCCAGGAAACCTTGCTCCCGAAATTATTGTTTTTGCTATTTCGTCTTTATTTCAAGGCTAAGTACTGCATAATTCTTCAATTCTTGTACTATTTCTATATCGAATTAATTCACTTGTCTAGAAACCACATATAAATTTAATTGTACTGTTTTACGAGTAAACAAGAGTATACATAGAGTTTTTGTCAAAGTTTCCAGGTGTCGGTAACCAATCAACCTATAGTGTGCATTCGTCTTTGTATATTATATCTGCCAATTATTTTTAGTTTAAGACAGGTAAGTGAACGAATATTTGGGTTATGTTTTCTTTTTTTAGATTTTACCAGTATAGTTAAATAACTATTTCTAAACTATTGATAATACGGAGTGAGTTTAATTACCATTAAAGAGTAACTTCGTAAAATAAATGATTAGTTAATGGACTTTGTTGAGGGGAGTAATGAAAGTTGAATATGAGTCCACGCTACGATAAGAATTGAACCGACTTTCCTTTTGAGGACCTCTACCTTAACTTAAAAGGCCTAAGTTCCCGTTTGTCCATATTTTTGTTTTTTTAAAAAAAATTAAAAATATATTTATTCATAAAATTTTATAAATTTTTCGTATTTTTTCGAAAATAAGTTTTTCAAAAAATTCGTTCAAAATTTTTAAATTTTTTTTTCCACACTCACAAAATTATAATATTTTTTCAAGTAAAATGCATATCAAAACATAACTTTAAATTTCAAATATTATTTTTTAACTTAACTTCAAATACTACGTTTTAAAAAAATTACAACTTTTATGTCCAAGCGCCTACATAGTAACCACCAAAACAAAAACTCCATTTTAAAGTTTTTAACTCAGTAACTACCAGACCAAATACAAGACTTAGTGGAAGTTTGGACATAAGAATTGTAAAATTCCAAAAAAAGTGAAATTATTTTTAAATAAAAATGGTATTTCAAAATTACAGTTGAGTTTGGACATTAATATAATTTTGAATTTTTGTGAGTGAGAGTGAAACTTTTTGAAAAATAACTTTTTGAAATTTTTAAATTTTCGAAAAATTTTAAAATTCATCTTCAAGTAAAAATTGAAAATTTTATGTCAAACACTAATTTTGAAAAAGAATAAAAAATTTCAAAAAAAGGTGAAAAAGTTCTTATGTCCAAACAGGCTCTTGCATCGGCAAATTATTAAAATTTCGGTTAGTTACAGTTTACTCTAGAGTTTTCTTCAAAAAGAGAAAGGAACCTAACCCTCAAGTCCCCAACGATTCGAGAAACATTGTGAAATATGACGATGCAGTCACGTGAAAGGGAACCCAATGTACAATGACAACACAAACATCATGATTCTTGAGTAATAAATGCAGTAACAAATTGCAGAAAAGATGTAGGCACCTCCATTTGGAAGAGGAAGATGACGGAATTTAATCGTCGTGTTCGCAATCGAGATGTGCTGTGAGCTGGCTCGAACATTAAGATTTTATGTACCATGTGTGGATTTAGGGGCTGCTTCTGCGCTCGCTCTGCTAACACGCTCGATCAATCGGGCGCTATCTCACCTTCTTTTGTTTATCTACATATATATATATATTCTCTTCCTTTAGAGTTAAGAAATAATAATTTCAAAATTATTAATCGTTGTTTACAATTTGTACATTATAATCCTTATATAACTTGTTCACGAAGCAACAATCTTTGGTAAAATTATTCTCATGAGTCTAAGGCTTCAAAAAAATTTATTAAAGTCTGTACCTAGTTGACGCATTGTCTTAATAATGCTTTGAGTCAATGTTTAAATTCCTTCACGATGTCATTATAAATCAAATACATATTCTATTTAAACTTGGTATATCCTTTGTGTAACTATGCATCAATTGCATACTAAAAATCTTTTAATTCTTAACCAAAGTTTCCTTCAATCTTTTTCATCTCATCCTTAATGCCAAACTACCTAAAATGGTAAATAGTGCGTTAGTATCATATACCGTACTACACTATATCCCAAGAAGAGAAGCTTGCTTCTTTGTCCTTTCGATATTTTTAAGTACTCTTAGGCTGAGATTTTTTTTCGAATCCTATATGAACATAAAATACTTTGTGTACGAAAATTCACATGCCTTGGGACAGATCTTGGATGATGACCTTTGATCTACGGCTGATTTAAAGATATATTACATATAACTACTTCGATTCAATTAATTAAATGGTCTTACTTGAGTGCAATTATTTACAAGTGCCAGATTCTTTACTTATTTGGCTCCCATTTGATCATAGATTTTGTTAAATTTTTTCCAAATTTTTTCTGGCAAATACATATTTATTTATAGATTTTATTCATATTTTGGCAAATTTTAAAATCCCAAAACTCAAATCAAGAGCTGTTTTGGCCCAAATAATATCGTTTTGGTTTTTAAAAAAAATTCAAAAATTGCCTTCAACTTTTGTATTTTATAAAAAAAGCTCACTTTCTATTATTATGACCCAACTAATCCATATCTACCCACTTTTTTCCTCATTAAACTCATGCAGTTTTGCCCTTCTCTATAAACAGAAGAAAACCTTCGCCAAAGTTGTTGTGCCAATCTGTGGCAATCCATCGCAAAGCTAAAGTTTAAAGGTAATATGCTAAAATCTACTAATGTTTGTATAAATTTTCTTCATATTTGTTTCGCTTTTTTTGTATGAATTTTCTTCAGATTTGTTTCGCTTGTTTTTTATGAATTTTCTTCAGAGTTGTTGGATATTTTTGATAGTTTTTAAAACTTATGAGTATAAATCACATTTCATATTTTTCAAAAAAAATGTGAAATATATTTTAAAAAATTATGTCCAAATAAATTTTTATCTTCAAACCAAATTTTATCCAAATTAAATTTTTTAAAATAAATATAATAATTTATGATCAAACGCTAGTTTAATTGACTAGTAAGAAAGTTATTCCATAAGAACTAGAAGACTCTCGTATGAATGGTTACATTGTTCTGCTGCTGGTGGACAATTGCATAGATGTGCGACAAAAGCAACTTTTCTTTGCGTGTGAGAAAATGACGATTCCTAATGTGAATGTTAGAGGTTCTTGCTTCTAGAATTTCCCAGCTAAACCAATCAGTAACCAAGAAGAAAAATACAGTATATTTTTAGTCGCTCTAAAAAATAATAGTCGATAAAATATATATTTTTAGTATATGTGTATTATACACATAAAATATATACATATAGTTTATTTATATTGTGGCTAGTGAATACAATTAGTTTCAGTCGACTGACTAAGTGGGATCTTTACACAAATAGCAGGTCGAATGCATTGTTTACTTTTTTCTAGCTAATATACATATATTATATAACAATTATATATGATTATACATATATGATATATTTGCCGGTTATTTTAAATTTAAACGCTTGGAAAGGCGGCTATTTAAGTTAATTCTTCTTTTGTGTTTGTATTTTGCGCAATCAAGAATTGCATGGGCGCTTGTAAAATTATGATCCAAAAAGCATTCTTCAAAAGCCCAGCTCGCTGCCTACCTTACGGGCCTGTTCTAGAATACGAAAGAAATATTTACCCAGCTAGAATTATTAAAAAATATTTTAGAAATTTGTTCCCCAACAAATAATTTACAATTTAATTTGACGGCGTGCGTAGTTAATTATCTTTTGATGCTCTAGCTAGTTATATAATAATAAATGAGAAAGAGGAGCAAAAATCTGAATATATTTGTATAAATTTGCCATCCGAGGCTATTCATTTCACCTGATAGTATTTACCTAAAGTATAAAACAAAGTATTTACCCAAAAATAAAAATCAAATTCCCCCCACCACCCCCTACCCTCAAAAGTGTTCGTAGAAAGAAGCAAGACACTGCACATAGTTAATTGTAAACACCCTTCAGTTTGAAAAAAGTAAGTGAAACAAGTAACAAATGATTTAAAAAATAACGACTTTATTATTCTTTATTCATTTCATTATTATTTTCTATAGTATAAACACAATTTTGTTGAGCTAAATTTAATGGGTGGTAATAAGTGTGATGATATACAAAAATGAATTCAAGGGTAGAGTGTCGAAATCGGACAGAGTAGCTGACAGCATGTAAATGCAGAGATGAGGAAGGACCATACATACAGAGGGCATTAGCTGTTCGTGTGATCAATGGACTTAACCATTAATACGAGAATGCCAGTCTAGCAGATGCATGGGCACAAAAAATTAATACAGAAAATGCAAAACGATGGGAAAGCTCGTTCTGACGCGTAAGATCCTTGAATCAATCACGATTATTATTTGTGGTCCTTTTTCGTTCTCTTTCCTACCCGAAAAGAGGGACCAAATTAAAGAAACGGTAGCTTGCTTCTCTCCCGGACAAATGGCAATTTATCTAGTGGTCGGCCTTCCTACAAGCAAAGGTGGATTCAGGATTTAAGGTTAATGGGTTTCTAAAACTATCTCAAGTTAATATACAATAATTTATGAGTTCACAAAATAATATTTATAGATATTTAATGAATTTCCTATCATATATATAAGATATGAACAAAAGCTACTGAGTTCCGATAAACCCCATCTTCTTGATCTGGATCCGCCCCTGCCTACCAGAATACCTTCTTGGTCGAAGAAAAAGAAAACTAAAGGGATTTCGTCGAAAGAAAAAAAGGATTTTCTGTTTCCTATGTTATTCCTTTTTCTCTTTAGTTAACATTTACATTTTCATCAGTAAAATTCAAAATGAAAATTTACCTTCTATATAATTTCTTAATGGTTCCTCTTGCATGAATGGTATTGTAAAGATCACTTATCCTCATTGTCATGTCTGTAATATTTGTTTAGTTCTAAATTTATTGTTTCACTTAACCCCACCATAAGGTGGATTTTACAACGGTAAAAAAAGTAGTAGTAGAAGAAGAAGAAATAAAAAGAATACATGTGGAAAAAATAAAAAAGATTCGAAGAAAAAAAAAACTTGCATATTCTTGAAGATACGCAATGCTGCTTACTGTCAAACAAAAAGGATTAATGAAGGACCATTCCTGAATGTCTCAACAAAGAGCTACATCCAATTGTACCTCAACGTACTCATTTCTGAACCTCAGATAAAAGAGCCAAAAAAGGAAGAAATGAAAAACAATTAGATCCTTTGGGGTGGCGAGTTTGTTGAGCAGGAGACTTCCCGAATGGAAGATTAGAGATATAGGGTTCGAAAGTTGCTTGTATACTTCCTCAGTCGAGCTTGTCGACTGTCGTGCTTGCCTGGTATGATTTTATCTTCCGACGTAGTTTGTGAGATATTACACAGAAGCCGGGTTTATTTTGTATACACTCAAAAAGTAGGACAGCGTGTTCTCGTGTTAAGCAACCAATAAGAAAAAAATGGAACTAGATTCAATTGGTCAAACTTCAAAGCATATTATTGAGAAGTATGGACCTTTCTGCAATAATGTATCCAAAATTCAATCTTTTTCACTTCTTCTTTGTCGACAATTTTTATCGATTGGAGAAAAGTTTATTCAAATAGGAGCAATACCAAGAAATGTCCTTATAGAAGCAAGTAATCTGTTTATTTTTCTGATGGGACTAAAATCACCCACTTTGTGTAATTGAAGGCTGAATGCGTTTGGTCGAATATCACAAGGACCAAAATTGGAATAAGCTAACAACTCAGAGACGAAAACCGCTATTTCTCCAATACGAGTAATGCCAAGAAATTAAGAGGTATAATTCTAGGAAAAGGACTGCTCTTAATCAAATATACAAATCCATCCAGCCAAATGCCTTAACATTTTGGTCCCCAAAATAATGCCTAAGAAAACGACCTTAAATTCACATGACCACTTACTCACTTACCATCCCTGGGAACCCTATTTATGATTTTGGTAGACATTGCTTTGTCATGATTTACTATCTTTTGGGTTCTTCTTGCTTTCACATGGAGTAGACCATGTCTTGTTGTTGAGAACTAGAAGGATCTTATATTCATATTTATTTTCATATTAGTCTCATGATAAGTTATGTGTCTTTTATTTTGATGCTTGGACAAGTTTCATGAGAGAACCAGATAAGAAACTTGAAATAATTAGTTTTTTTGCGTTCAGAGTAACTAGTTAAATGTCTGATTCTACCCTCAAATAAATCAGATAAGGGAATAACAGAGGGACCAGATAAGGATCAATTCCTCCAGTCGCGATACAAGTCAACTCTACAGCTGTTAAAGTTGTTGCACTGTACTCGCAACAGTATTGCAGTACTGTTGAAGCGTACAACGTACCAGACACTCCCTTGCATCATCTTTGATGAGCTCACACATATATTATCAACATGAGACAAGGGGATTTTACTCAACACTTGCAAAACCTAAAACATTCATCCTCTCAAGTGTGCAGCCGCCCTTATTTTCTCTGAGGCATTGAAGAACAAAGCAGCAACAGAACACGGACCGGTTCCCAGCATTGATTATGTCTCATGTCCTTTAGTATTGTTGTGTCTTTGTTTCATGTTATTTACTAGTAATTCCTACACAACTTTTAAGAAGCATTTAGTAGGGCATCCTTGAAACCATTATTGTTTTGGTTGTGTTGACTAGAGTTAGTCAAGTGTTTAGCTTTGTAATAAAGTTATTACAAAGAAGTTTGCAATAGAATTATTGTAAGGGTTGATGGATTAAGAGTTTAATTCTTAGATTGCAATAGGTTGTAATCTAAAGTTTGCTCCGTTAGTGAAGTTGAAATTCTATTAGGGTAGGTCATGATTTTTAATCCCGTGAGCTGGGAGTTCTCCACGTAAATATTGTTGTGTTCTTTACTTACTGCTGTTACTGTGGGAACTGATAGACAGCCAGGTTCTCTATACAGTTTGGTGGACTCTTAGTTTCTATCAGCTCACATGTGTAATTAGGAAAATTTTGGGAATTTAAATTTGATATATTAAAGCTTAATTGCTAATGATTTTGCATCTTTTTTATTTTATATTTATACAATGGCGGATGGAGAACGCACGACCAAGAATATTTATATATACTCTGAGTTTTCAACAAGAAGTGTAAAAATATATGTGAAAGTGGATTTAGTGCAAGAACCTAAATATTAAACCGATCAAATCAAAATTTTAGATTTGCCTCTATTTTATATATTTGATCTCAATTTATAAGTAGGAATCTGATTAACCTCTTACACGGGTTCTTATTAAACAATAAAAGAAATACCAAGTCGGAGACCCAAAACATTATGCATGCAATGGTATTGTTCGTTGTAGTATGTCGACAGATTCATTTTGAAAATTATTTATTTGCTCATGTATTTGTATTAAACCAATAAATGTAACATATAATATAAATTTTATTATTTGACCATGTTAAATGATATATAATATTGCCAGTTTAACTTTTGGCTTTTAAGCTTAAATTAATTGATGTATATTTTAAATACTTACTGCGAGTAAGTATTTTAGCAAAATGTTTTAGTTATACAACATTAGGATCCAACCAGCACCAAAATTCATTAGTCTTGTCTTACTCCCCTCTCTATCACATTTTATTTAATTTGACGTTTAAAGTTTCTTGGAGTTTTCTTGTAGATTATTTATATGATTTGGGTAGAGAATTATTAGAAAGCGATAAACAAGTAACAGTACGTGCCAAAAAACTTGTGGATATTCTAATAGTTTTTTGCTTTTATCCTATTATCCCATCAATCATAAGCATCAATCGCAGTGATGTTTACATAATATGTGAAATTAGTCCCACTTAATGAAATTGTCCAAGACTAAAATTAACATTTAGACAGATTTTTAGATTCGAATTATGGTCATATATATAATGATGTCAAATGCGCTCAAGTCGAACGTGAGCAGATGATTTCTCGTCAGACTATTTTAATCGAAAAGGTATTTATGTAGACCTTACGTTACGAGTATTCTTCTATTGTGAAATTTTTAATTAGATGAATACTTTTCTGCTTTACGATAAATTCCACTTATAAAAGTCGGTATCTTCCTTTCGAAAGAGAATCTCAAGGTATGGCGCGGCGTACACCTAGCTCCATTGCTGAGCTATTCACTGGCTATAAACATATCGGACCGAAAGCAATGTTATATAATGATCCTATCCTAAAGTACTACGTTAGTTTTACTGGCTATGGCTGAATCTCCCCTAGTCAACTCAAGTAATTATTCAAATCTATCTTGATATACAAATAAACAAATATTTTCTCATTAGATTATTTTAATCAGAAAAGTATTTATTTCAATCCTACGCTATGATTATTGTTCTTATTATGAAAATTTTAATTAAATGAATACTGCTCTAATATATGACGGATTCTTTTTATGAAAGTCGATATTTCACTTTTGACAGAGAATTTCAAAGTGGCAGTGTACACCTAGCTCCATTGTTGAACTAGTCACTAGCTACGAACTTACCGAACCAGAAACATCTGAGAATACTATGTAAAACCAAACAAGGAAGATCTTATCCTAAAGTACTACGGTAGATTTACTAGCTATGAATGAATCTCCACAAATCTATCTGTTGATATGTAATGTCACTGAAGAAAATAGAGGATGAGATCCAACTTTTGCATATTTAATTTGGGGAAAAAAGACAATAATTTATAATCTCACGTCTTCTGCAGTGCATTGAATTTTCCAACCACAACATGCACAAAAGGATCATAGTAAAGAGTGCCAATCTCTACTTAAGAAAGAAGACAAACTACCCATAATTTTTTCAAGAAAATTCCAAATACATCAGATTGAAACGAATTAAGTTTTGATGTAAACGATAGTGTCAGACTATTTTAGGATTTACCAAATCCAAAGTTTTAGAGACAGGGGAAGAAAATTAAGAAAAAATAAATAGAAAAAAACGTATACAAAGGACAAGGAAGAAAAATACAGGACTTTTAATTTAGTTGTAGAAGATCCAGCCAAAGGGTCTCCTAAATAGGATGCCCTTCTACGACATTTACAACAATACACATGGGACTGATCTCTCATTCCTCTCCTTCCATATATTTTGTAAAGAAACACAGACAAAACACAAAAACTAAATCAGAGTTTTTGTGTAAAAATATATATTATATATATTATTATATAATAATATATAATAAAAATATATATTATACGTGAACGATTGAATGGACGACTATTTGAATTAATTCTTCTATTAAAAGCTCTAGGTTTTTGGAATTTAGAATTTTTAAAGCTCAGCTATATTATAATTTAGCTGGTAGAAAACAAGTCTTGCTACAAGTATTCCAAGAAATGTTAATACAATAGAGGGAAAAAGAGGGGTATGGTACACACTACATAAATGTTCCTATCCAACACATATCTACATCAAGACCTTGTAACTTATGGCTGTGTGGATGGCGACGGTTTCAATTGCAAAAACTTGTGCACTTATTTGTTCATCCTTAAACTCATGGGTACTATTCCCTCTCCTCTTCTCTACTTCTTCATGCTTCTTTCATGATTTAAGTTTTTCACTAGCAAGCTTCATCACTCTTTGACACAAAATAAAACATACTCTCTTTTAAGATCTTGATCTTAAGCATGGAGCTTAAGTGTACCTTCAATGTCATCTTCTTCCTCGTCCTCCTCGTCGCGCCATCTGTTTCATCTTCTTCAGGTATGTGTTTGAAAGAAATTTAAGTTACTTGTACTTACTTATCTGGACGGGATAAATGGGCGATCAAAAAGGCCCGTGGCCTAAATTGGTGACCTTCATATGGAGGGGTGCCCGCCTAAGGTCGGAAAAATAAAAGAGCTACTTGTACGAAGCGGATTTAGGGCAGATTTTACGAATTCGACTAAATACATTACTTTCAACTCAAATTATGTGCGCATATTTTTTGAATCTGTACCCATCGATTCTGGGGTTGCCCGATGCACGAAGTATATATCCCGCGTTTATGCAGGGTCCGGGGAAAGGCCACACCCCAAGGGGTGTGATATAGACAACCTAGATACCCTGATGCAGCATTAATTGTTGATTTCACAGCTCGAACCCGTAATCTATAAGTCACAGGGAAATAATTTTACCGTTGCTCCAAGGCTCCCCTTCAACGTACCCACTAACTTTAGATTCTGGATTTACGTCAACCTGCTGTATTTTGATTTTTATGAAATATGCATAATTATTTGCTTATCATGATATGTCGACTAGGGAAAATGGAGTTATCAAATGTGGAGTCGGGGATTTATGATATTGATTATAGAGGTCCAGAAACTCATACCAACATACCTCCACCACGAGGGGGAAGGCATAACAGTCATCATCAAACTGGCATCTTGTTTCATCACAAATCTAAAGGTTTAAGAACTACTAGACCTGGGAAAACGGTAAGAAGGTATTACTCCATTCCTAAACATAGTATAGCTTTTTTAGCTCTTATCTCAATGTAGTGCAATACCTATGATAGTATGTTGGGAATCTATTTCGTTTATTGTCTATTATAAAAAGAATGAATTATTTTTAAATTTGAAAATATTTTAACTTAAACCTTACGAGAACTCGTAAATGTTTTTCTCAGATCCTAGTGTAAAGTGTATGATCCGCCGAATTCGTTGTTGACTTCACCACGATCGATTCAGTGAAAAGGTGCTGCAAAGTTTTTTTTTAATAGCCACGTAAATGTTATGTCATGTTTAAGATCACAATCTTTTAAAGTCTTATAAACATTGCAAAAATTGTACTATATTTAAAGCTACTAATTTCAAAAATATTTATTTATTCATAAACTTCGTGCCCTAGTCAAATATATTAATATAATTGAATCCAAGGGAGTGCTATTTTTATTAGATTGTCAGTTATTAATAGATATCAGAAAAATATACTTGTATTTACATAGATGACCTGGTATATATGTATATTTTTATGCCGTCAGTGCATATAATTTAAATTCTAACATGAATAGCGAGTCTGTCAAAAATTCTATGGTGTTCTTCGATTTGTTTTCGTTTTTCTTTTCTTTTATTTTCTTTTTTCCTTATAGTATTTTGTTTTTCTTTACAGGGGAAGAAAAATCATGGATGAGGGTGTAAAAGTTTGATTGGTGTGGTTTTGAGATTTGAATGAGCAAAGTATGTCTAGTTTTGATGAAGCAATATATAAGATATATTTGAACTTCTTTATTTTTACTTTCATATGATATATAGAGAATGGTTCGTAGGGTTTGAAGAGGAATGTAATTAATTATCAAATGCATTAGATTGGTATTACTTCCATATTTTATATATACATATATATACTAAAGTTTGTGTAAACGAGGATTTTAGGACTTTCCTACGTGCAATTTATTCGTTATGAATCAATAAACTATTTAGACAATGGTGTAGTGTTTCGTTTAAATTAATAAAATGAGCCTAGAAAAATCAGTTCCCTGTAGAGAATTAAATAATTTGCTTAATAATAACTTATTGACAGTTGGTGTTCTTAACTTTAATTTCTTTCTCGAAAATTGCAAGAGTTGTTTACTCAAGAGATTACTTCTTAATTATTGAAGAAATTTATAACCTTCTAAATAATTCTAAAATTAAGATATGTGTAATTTGAAACATAGTATATATTAAATAGAAATGCCGATCATAAAACCTATTTTTCTATATTACGCCAAAATCAATTCTAATTAATAAAGAAAGTTCAAGAAATCGCATAAATAAATTAAGATTATTCATTTATAAGTGTCGGTTCTTCCATGATATAATATTTTCTTTACTTTTCTTCTCTCTTTTGTTTGTTTGTCCCAATTTTTTGACAAATCATTTTTCCTCCTTTTGTCCATTCGTGGAGAAAGGAAATGGGCTCTAGATTTGTAGCAAATTTGTCGTTGGGAAGTCCTTATCATCAAGTGATAGATTATTATATTTACTGAACCAAACACATGAACTTGAACAAAAAAATAAATTAAAAAGAATCACATAGAAGCAATTTTGAAGCAGCGATAAAATTATTTTCGTGTAATTTATAGGCAGTAGATTCGAGCCAACTGTGGAAGCTGTCACTAATGACAGCCTTAGGACATATTGTCTACATCATGTCCCTTAGTGTACGGTTCTTTTTCGAACCCTACATGAACGAGAAACACCTTGTGCATCGAGTTATTTATTGTTATTTTTTTTTTTATGAGTTTGAATTTACTTTCAGTTGCACGTAGATTTGATGTTTGAATGAATGGTAATTGTTGAACTACGTGTTTGATCAAACATGGAATTACCATTTATTGTGAGATGTACCGTTTGGAAGGGTCTACATGTCTTTGAATTTTTCAGCGTCAATGATTACTCAATTCCCCTCTCACTGAGATGATATTAAAGTAATTAAATTTTAGAAGGTACATCGTACCATGATTAAATTTAAGTTATTTATTTGTTCAGAGTCAAATCACTGGTTTCAAGATCTCCTATATCTTCATTTGATATTTTTTGATTTGTGTACGTAATTTGTGTCGTTTTTAAAAAGTTTTTATGTAAAATTTTGAAAGAAATAAATTTTTTAATTAAAAGTAAGATTAGAATTGACCACGGTCAACATTTTAGGTAAATAACTCAGGATCGGTGTTTTGACGATTCTAGTAGGTTCGTATGATACTTCTGGACTTGTACGCACGTTTGATTGGGGTCCGAGTAACCCGACCACATTTTGGCATATTATGTGAAAACTTGTGAAAATTTGTGAAAATGAGTTTTAAAGTTGAAAAATCATGAGTTTAGATGATCCATTCTTGTTATTTGATGTTATTTTGATGATTTGGAGTAGCGATCAAGGTTTATAGGATGTTATTACACCTGTATGCATGTTTGATTTGGAGCCCGAGGGCTCGCGTGAGTTTTGGATGTGTTATGAAGGAGTTTGGTTGATTTTTAAACTGCAAGTGCATTCCAGTTCTGGTGTTAAGTCGTAAATCTCGCATTTGCGAGGTTTAGCTCGCATTTTTTAGCCCCCTTTTTGCGGTCTATTTAATGTTATTTATTACTCAATTCCCCTCTCAATCATCGAAGAGTAGATACTATATTTACAAATGAGAGACATGTAGCATGTTTGGCCAAGCTTCTTCAAGTTTAAAAGCACTTATTTTTCAAAAAAAAAATGTGTTTTTTTTCAAATTTAAAGTGTTTGGCCAAGCTTTTAGGAGAAAAAAATGCTTCTGAGGAGAAGCAGAAGCAGTTTTGGAGAAGCAGAAAAAAGTAGCTTCTTCTCGGAAGCACTTTTGAGAAAAATATACTTGGAAATACTTTTTAAAAGCTTGGCCAAATACTAATTGCTGCTTAGAAGTATTTTTTAAATTAATTAGTCAAACACAAACTGCTTTTCACCAAAAATATTTTTAAAAAATATACTTTAAAGATACAGATACTTCCACACGATAAAAGTAGAGGTATTGTTTTGTTTTGAAAATACACGTTAGATTTTTTTATTTGACTCGTGCATGTCGATAGTATAGAGAAATTTTATATTATTAGTGTTCGATTAGTTCAGAGACAAATTATATTGAGATTAGTAATACACAAATTATAATGTATGGATTAAAAATACATAAATAAGTAATACAGTTATTATTTTTCGTTGAATGTTTAACTTGGCACTTCCTCCGTCTCAATTTATGTGAAAATATTCGATTTTCGAGAATCAAATAAATTATTTTTTTACTATCATTTTTTCATATGCCTTTCAAATATTTTAAGTTATTAATTATTATGACTTATAGTACTTTTTACGTATGTTTTTAAATATATATAAATATTATTTTGAAAAAACTAAAATATTCTATATACAAATATATAGTCAAATTTGAGAAGTTTGAATCTTGAAAAATAAAAGTTATCACATAAATTGAAACAAAGGAAGTAGTATATTACATATTAGTATATAATATATATGATTTAAAAGATTAGTTTACTTTTTAAACAAAATATATTTATTACTACTTTGAGGATTAATTTTGTCATTTTAGCACTTGTAATTCATGTATTTTTAATACTCTTATTTTTTTTCAATATTTTCTCCCGCATAAAATAAATATAGACTTTCGCGTAACTTATGCAGGTATTTTCTATGAGAAAAACAAAAGGAGTAATCAAATATTGTATTAATTAATGCTGATATTTGTGTAAAAATTAGATCTCCTCAAATTCCAACTAAACATTGCAGGAACTAACGTCGATTTTTATGTTTAGATTATATCTCCTAAGACCCAACCAAACCACTCCTTAGTATATTTTAACCTTTTGCACTAGTAATAGACCTTGTACTTTAGGCTACTAATTTCACTATTTATGAATATAACCTAAAGTTATTCTTTAAATGACTCAATAATTTAAGAGAGCTTTAACTATAATAAAAAAAAAGTTAAAATCGATAAAAGTAAAACTAAAATCAATATTACCAGTTTGAATTATCCGGATCTATAATATTTGCTTACAAATTATATTATTTAAAAATTTATGTTATAAAATAAGTTTATATTAAATAATTATATAAAAAAGGAATATAAATTATGTGTGATGAATATGTTAAAAAAAATATGAAATTTTATGAAATAAGAAAATAAAAGATAATAATATAATTAAAAAGAGAATAATATAAAAAAAAAACTATTTTTTTAAGGTAAAAGATTGAGTAATGATTGAAATAACTTTATTCTATTTTTTGGCTTAGTCCATTTTGGAACAGAAAATGGAGGCAAGGTTGGATTACCAATTCCACGCGGATTACAGAGGTTGAATTTTTTTGTCTCGTACGTCACCGTGTACTTTGTCCATATTTACATACACAAATTTCTCCATCTTCTTTCAGATCCCTCAATTTCCTTGATTTTATCAAACCCCTTTTCGATTTTTCTGTAGTAGTTGTTGTAATAGCCAATGGCCACTAACGAAGAATCAAACCCTCTTTTATCCCCTGAGGTGAAAGATGAGTTGAAAAAGCCCAATAAACCAGTTATTTCTTCTGCCGCCGGCGCAATCCCAGCTGCTTTTCCGATGGGGTGGACTGCTGATGGGCTTCCTATGGGCCATGGCGTCGTGGGTGAGCCCAATAGGGGACAGTGGGATTCTGGACTCTGCGCTTGTTTTGGCAGGAATGACGAATTCTGCAGCAGTGATATTGAAGTTTGTGAGTCTTCTTTTCTGATTGTGTCTTTTTTTTTTTTTTTTTTGTAATCTTAGTTACCCAAATTAATTTAGGATTGAGGTGCAGTTAATTTGATTGATTGATTAGATTATTTTTCCTTTTTGAAAAATGTGTTATGTTTCGATTAAATGTCTCTCTTTTGGATCAGAATTAGTGGATTAATAATATTCATCTGGTAATCATTCTTGCTGCTCTTTCTCTAGTTTTTTTTTTTTTCAATTTCTAGCTATTGTTTCTTCTTTTGGTATACGCTACCTTTATAGTCAATCAATAAGGATTAGTTTCACGGATGATCACTCAACTTTTTTTTTTTAATTATTAAAGTTCACTAAATTGTTTTTTTGTAACCGAAAGTCATTCAATATATCTTAGTAGTATGGACAATTTGACTCTTGATATGGTCTTGGATAATCTTCAACTCATGAGTTAGCTTTTATGTTGAATTAGGACCATATCAGTGACAAGCCCGGCCAAGTTTTGTTTAATCTAATGTTGGCCCCTCATATTATTTGTTCACTCTTCAGTTGGCAGGCCTAGGCAGTAGGCGCACGAGGGGATGTTAACAGTCCCACATCTTTTATGGGATGGGCAATTGGACTCTTGATATGGTTCTGAACAATCCTCACCTCATGAGCTGGCTTTTGTTGTTGATGCAGCCGAAAATCCATTATAAATAGTTTTTCGTAACAAAAACACACACTCTACTTTGCCTTAATATCATAGAAAATATCTCTTTTGTTCTCTTAGTAACCTTCTGTGATATTCAAGCAAAGTTGAATGACTTTCTGGATACAAAAACTTGTTTAGTAGCTTTCATGATACTTGGTAAAGTTGAATGGCTTTTTCGTCACAAAAAATAATTTAATGACTTTGGTGTAATAAAGTGAAAGTTGGGTGACCAGTCATGAAATTAACCCATCAATCAAACCACCCCTCAGTTCCGAGTTAGTTGGGTCGACTATATGAATTGTTGTATTCATTCTGCTCTTTTCATGACATTTTTATTCAAATACCTTGTTAGTCAATAAATATCTTAATTCTAGTATAGTAATACATATTCTACGAGTTGATGAAACTGTGCATGATGGACGTTAGGGGTGTTGGTCTCTTGGTGATTAATGATCAGTTTAGAAATTTTAATTCAGGTGTTGAATTGCAATCTTAAGTAAGGTTCAGCCTTTGCTAATATCAACTTATTGGTCCCCCTTAATGTGTTTATTGAATGATCTCGCCAAGTATATGCGAGCTGTGAGCTCATATGCTCCTAATTTTCATGAGAAAAAGAACTAGCAAGCCAATGTATGGACATAGATGAAAATTGTAGATAGGGAATTGAATTATCCATCGATGGTTAGGACTTAGAAATTTGTTACCCAAAATTCCAACTCCTAATTCATTTTTGCTTCTTTTGATGACTTCTGTCTATCAGCTTCTTCTGATGACTTGATCAAGTGAGACAATAGCTATCTAAGGTGGAAGTAGCTGGACCATTTATTCTTTAAATTGTGTTTCCTTAAGTCTTTGTCGTTGTTCAAGAATTCCCAATGTAATGTCCATATGTGAAAAATGCAACTGCTACATCAATGTTTGAAGTTATATTAATATTCTAGTCATATGCATCTTGCACAGACATCGATCTCCGCATTTTGAACGATGTTTATAGATTATTGATGTCAAAAGAAAAAAACACTTTCTTTAAGGTATAATTCATTCTGATGTAATTAGTTTTGCATTTACTTGCAAATCTGCGTAGGGTCCTTCCTTTTCAAGACGCACGCATGCTCGTTCTTGTGTCTTGATGCTATATTTTGCAAATGGTTTTTTCTGTTGATGCTCTAGACATACTTTTCTTTCTGCAGGTTTACTAGGGATGGTCCCGTGTGTGCTTTACGGGAGCAATGCCGAGAGACTTGGCTCTGCTCCTGGGACTTTTGCCAATCACTGCTTGCTTTACACTGGCCTCTACATGCTTGGACAATCCTTTTTTGGCTCGAACTGTGTGGCACCCTGCTTTACATATCCCACCCGTACAGCTATACGCCGAAAGTTTAATCTGGAGGTAGGCTGCATTTCTTAAGTTTTACCTTTCTGTACGTGCTTTACTAATGCACATTCTATATCATGGTTTTTTTTGCCACAAATGCATTTTCTACTTTCTGTTGTATGCATTTCTTCTTTTGCAACTGCTGTGCTTCATATCGCTGCTCTTCTGCTGTATATATTTTCCACATCAAAGCAAATAATCTATTTTAAAAAGTCTCATATGGAATTTGTTCACCGTACACTTAGGTCTTATACCAGTGTATAGGTTTTCTCGTGTAAATACTTTCAAACTGGTAGTTTAGGGCTATTTGAAGTGTATTTTTAACACACTGTATACTGAAGATTGTTATTTGTGGTTGAATTTAAAAGATCAAGTGGTACAGATATCCCTATAAAAAATTGTAGAAAAAGGTAAAGTGATTCAGACATAGTTCATTCATGTCAAGTAACTGGCGACATGACTTAAGAATCGGTAAGTTCTCTGTGTGTAATATTTCATTTGGATGTATGGTGTCTTTTTGGTTGCACGGATACTTGATTTTTTATTTTCTTCGCATAAAGATAGAGATTTGAGGAGATTACAATTGTGCCTTAGTCCCAAACAAGTTGGAGTAGATTTGAAGAGATTCATTGCAAAAAAATAAAAATAAAAAAAATTAAAGAAGGTAGAGGTTTGAAGAAACTGTTCTGCTTCGCTGGAACGTGGGAATTCGAGGTCTCATGAACTACTACTAAAAACCTACTTTTTTTTTTGTTTTGTTTGTGGACCGCCTGCGGTGCGGTAAGGCACCACCCTGTGGTGCCAGCAGCCAACTCCGGCGTGTCAGCTTAGTTATCCTCATCAATTATGTAATTATGGAAAAAAGAGAGGAGATATTAGAATCTTTTTTCTTATCTATCTATTACTCTCTCATTTGTACTGTGGATGTGAAAATAGTAGTAGATCAGAATGCCATATATTGCTAGCAGGGGCGGATCTATTAAGGAAGTTGGGGGTGCCACAACACCCGCAAACCTCCATCGAAACTCGTACATTTTATGTGTATATAGAAGAAATTGGCTATATACTAAGTGATGGCAGCCGGATTAACAAACTTGTGCTAGGTGCCATTGGTAGATTGCCGGGTTTTTGTGTCCACGTGCCTGAGTTCGAATCCCAACCGACGTTGGCTTTTGACATTTTTCTGTTTTTAGGCTTTCAGCCTTTGATATTTACATTTTATGGGTCTCAATTTTAGGTTTACAGCCTATATATTTTCATATTTTATTTTTCTTTACCTTTTTATTAAAAAAATATTGTCTGTTTCATTTTTTTAAAACTAAACAAACCAATCCTTTAATCAAATAACAATTAGAATTTCAAAATTCAAACTCATATCCAAAAGCATTCTCTTCCCCTACCTTCCTCTTTTTCGAGTCCTCTGGATGTGCATCGTTACATAGTTGTTATTATTTCTTTTCTAATCTTCACTAAATTTCTTTTGGTTGCCCACTGAAGAAAAAGAAAAGAAAGAGAATATTGATGTAAATGTGCCTTTTTACAGTTTGCTACATAAGATTAAACTAGTTTCAATTTCTAAGGTCATTAAATTGGTAAGTCGTTCTTATGTTTTCATGAATGTTAAAAGTTATTAATTTTGATGCAAACTACTTCATAGGAATGTGATTCTCTTATTTTTTGTAATATAAGTAATATCACTGAAAGTTAGTACTTTACTCTAGGTTGTCAAAATTGTTGCATAGTATTATATTTTTTGCTTAAGTAGTTGTTTATATAATTAGCAAAGATGAATAATTTGAATCGAAACCTGAAATGGATCAAACCGATCAAATAAATACCTCATTTGAACCATGTAGATATCAACATGTATATGTTAAGAAATATTGTGGCACCCTCAATCTCTAAATACTGGATCGGCCTTCTGATTGCTAGAGCCATCTTCATCAAATAACATAGTGTCTTCAAAACCATCTGAAGTTGATATATTTAAATTTCGGATCAAAGCTTGTAAAAGTTACTATGTTCTTCGTAATTGTGATTAATTCGGCTTTGTTTCTGCCTAAGATATGCAAACTGGCTATCAACTGTATTTCTTACTAACATCGTCTAGCTTTTGTTTCTTCTTGTTGTTTCTGCATCATTTCATTTTTATCGGATATGGGATTTTTTTGCTATTTTTTCAGTTTCCTCCTAATGGTTGTAATAATAGTTCTAGAAGTTTTATCCCTGTTATATAATTTATTTCCTCTACAGGGGAGCTGCGAGGCACTCAACAGATCTTGCGGCTGCTGTGGGAGCTTTGTTGAGGATGAGGTGCAGCGCGAGCAATGTGAGTCAGCTTGTGACTTTGCAACTCATTTCCTCTGCCACCCTTGTGCTCTTTGCCAGGAAGGCCGTGAGCTTCGTCGTAGGCTCCCTCATCCTGGGTTTAACGCCCAACAAGTGGTCGTTATGATTCCCCCGGGTGACCAGACCATGGGCCGCTAAGCACAAGTATAATGCTTTAGAGTCCAGCCGTTTCCAACTTTGTTTGATTATATCCAGTTTCTCAAAGCTTTCTGAACTTATTTCACTTGTTAAAATTCTGCTGAGTTGTGTAAAACTTAAGATATGTTTGTATGTGGTGTGTTTATAATGTATACGCATAAAAGAGATGGATTCTGCTATAATCTTTGTGTTGCACTGTATAGAGTTAAGAGATGTGGAATATAGTATCTTAAACTTTCCCATGTTCGTAAATCTGATAATGATCAGTTTATCAGTTCATATGTTTTCAAGAATAAATGGCATATGAAAAAGAAACCTGGGGTCCATCCCAAAAGTCCGAGAACCTTGGAACAACGGTTAAGTTGTCTCCGTGTGACCTATAGGTCACGCGTTCGAGCCGTGGAAGCAGTCACTAATGCTTACATTAGGGTAGGCTGTCTACATCACACCCTTAGGGTGCGGCTTTTCACCGGATCCTTCATAAACGCAGCATGCTTTGTGCACCGAGCTATACATTGATTTTAAATGAGCTACTTTTAATGTGATGTTTGAAGCATGGAAGGGCAAAATCTTCTAAAAGCTCTGGGGCACTATAATGTTATCTCCTTACAATAGCAATTAGCAAGTTATAATCCCTAGAATATTGCTAAATTCAAAGAGAGTCATTTAATTTTCTCCTTACATATACAGATGATTTGGGCTCGAGGGTTTGATTTTTTTTTCAGCTGTCATGAAAAATTCACTATCGTCACGGACAATATCTTTATGTAATCATATTGAATAAATGATCTAATATATTATTTTCGTGTCCCTTGGTGCACATCATTGTCTTATTGTTCTTGAATTTGACTTGACATACAATTTGTGGCGAATCTAGAATTTCAAGTTGTTGGTGCTCAACTGCCTTTAATCTAAATTACTCTTTAAGACTGGATGGTCAATTAATATCTTTGTATGTTGTTACTAATTTTCGATATAAACATAGTGTTTGGGTAACAAAAATTTAAGGATGTTTAAGCACCCAATGGACGTTGAATTTGAGTAAGCATAACTTTCTACGTGGTATGAACTTGGGAATTACAATAGCATGGCTATCGAATGGACATTGAGAAATCTGTTTGAATTATGTTTTAAATCCATGTCATTTGTACTTGGACCAATATGTCAAGTCTAAATTTTGTAGGGTCTTTAACGCAATATATTTTCGACTGCCAACACATGACAGTGGGGACTTTATACCTTTTCATAGTTCCACTAAAATGATGAATTTATTTGTTGGCATACTTCTCTAGCAATTTATTGTTCCCAACTCCCAAATACTGTAATTGCTTTTTGGCAATTAGAGCTGAAAACAAGAGTTCAACTATGGCTTACTTGTCCATAGGCCATAACATAGAGATGATTGCTACGTTTAACCTCCTTGATCACCTATGTTTTTATACGAAGGACCATTTTGGTTACTACAAAAGGGTGAAGTGAAACTTATACTCTCTCCGTTTAGAAAAGATTATCATAGTTGCCTTGGCGCAAACTTCTTGAGTAACAAAGATTTTTGAGATATATAGTCTTAAATAAGCTATAACATTTGTGTGACTATATAACTTTTGAAACTTACGGTCTTAAACCTACCATGACTATAAATGCTCCTATAAAAAAAATACTGAAATGTGTCAATCTTTCTGAAATAAGTATATAGATGGATATATAGGTATCACCATTTTGGTCAAAACTTCACTTTTTCAGGTTAAATAAGAAAACAGCACATAATAAAAGTAGAGAGCTAGGAGCTTTTCGGAGATCAAGTTAACCATAGCATAAACTAATGTACTTAGATAAGACTACCCAAAGTATGTCTCTTGCCAAATGCCAACCATCATTAAGAGCAAAAGGCAGTGGTACAATGTACATAAAACAGAAGCAACTAATTTGACAACAGAAATAGAAATGGAAATCAAACACTAAAGGGAAACAACATTTGCCCATTCACGTTGTAAATCAAGGTAATTCACACGGCCCTAGATCAATTTCCACAGAGTTTGGAACCTTATCCAGAACACAGGCTGAAGTATGCACCATCTACATTTCCAACTAGACCTTTGGCACAGAAAGTAGTCCATCACCCCACGACTCCATAGGCCAAATCGAAACAGCGAAACTACTTGTGCAAGCTGCCTCTTCTTCTACCACCTAAACTCCAGGAACATAACATTTTCTACATTGACTAGTAACAAAAGTTTTTTCTTTTTCTTTCCAGTAATCATCTACTGTAACTAAAAACAATAAATTTTCAAAAAAGTAACAGTAAGTTAAGATCCTAGCAATATTTACCAACTGCCATCAAGGGCTAAAATCAACAACTTTGACAATTAAGCAACCCAAGAAAGAAGTAGTAAAGCGTAAACCTACCTAAAAATTCTGATATCATCAAACAGGAAAAAAGAAAAGGAAGACTAGTTCTACTGGAAGAAGATAGATAATTCGGTAACTTGCAAGAAAACAACTTCCCAGTCAGCTAACACAAAAATAGAAGCATATACTAAAGTTAAGTTCTAACTATGATGATGGAAAATCCTTAACATTAACAAGTCCAACCATCTATTTGACACTGCCGTTGGATATGAACTAACATAGTCTTCTCAGATGAAAAAGGGGAATGAATAACCCTGATGTGTCTTATATCTATTCGCCGGGTGCAGAAACACCTTGCTTCAGTCTTTCCTTCTTCATCTTCTTCTTGGAGACTGGCTTCTTTTTCTTTGGAGGAAGGGTCTTTTGTGCATACATGTAAAGCACATAGTTCCCTATAAGGAATGCCAACACGAGTCCGCCAACAACAGTTAAGACAATTAATCCTGGGTTGAATCCTTTCACTTCAACATCCTTGGCCATATTCTTCTGCTTAAACAGAGAACAAGAATAAATTTGTGTCTAAACCCACGTCTGTGATTAGGAAAAGACAGAGAGTTCCTATAGATACAGAAAAGAATTAAAAGGCCATAAAATATTCTTCTACCATCCATGGGTAACATATTGACTAGCTCCAACTTCAAAAGAAAACTTCACATCTTTATAAGGAGACAATAATTTTACTTGCATATATTTCAGATAAATGAGCCCAACATATTGTATATTTGATTCTTTGGGAAACAACATTAAAACAGAAAAACATGATCAAGAAATTGTCAAAAGAATAAAGATTGGGACACCAGCATATCAATACATAAGCCAATCGTGGAGGTCTTCGAAGAGTAAAAGTTTACAAGACCAGATCTGCTTCATCTTGGAAGTTGGAACAGAAGGTTACGGAAATAGTTTAAAGAGAGTAACTCAGAAACTAGCTATATGAGAAACTCATTAATTATTTAACAAATTCTAGGGTTTAGTAGTTAGACATGTTTTGCAGCGGAATCAATTGCCAATTGGGCTTTGCAGCTGTTTTGGTGGCTAAACATAAACAGAAGCTGATCTGAGAAAAACAAGGAAGAACCTCACTGACCACGTTACTCCATTAAAATCATCTCATACCAAATCATCTCAAACACTTTTGGTTTGTATTGGAAAGAAATAGGACAATTAAAATACAGAGCAAATTCTCCTGCAATAAACCTCAGTCCAAAACAGAAAAGTGGCACTTCAACACAACCTCGCAGATCCAAATACATAAATCTACGGCTCTCTACATTCCATATTACCCATTCCATATTACCAATGCCAAAACTTTAACAATACTGTTTACATATTCTTATCACAAAACAAATTTAACATAAACTCGAACCACACAACACTTTCATCTCCAAATAAACAGGGAATAAATGATATATCTAGCTAACATAAGTGACAGATCACATCCGGAAAACAAAAATTCATACATATCAATGCATATCCAAATGAATAAATCTACAGTTCTCTAAATTCCTCACCAATTCCGACATTAACAATTACTGTTTACATATTCGTATCACAAAATTTCAGCAAATTAAAAACACTCGAAGCATAACACCTCCGTTTAGAAAAAAAATAATGAAATTAATGATTTCTAACTAACAAAAGTGACAGATCACACCTCAAAAATAACAAATTCATACGTATAAAAGCAGATCTGGTGAGAAATAAAACAAAAATGAAAGAATTTTAGGGGAAAAAACGTGAGATATGTAGAAAATGTACCACGTTATCAAAAGACGTAGGAGGATCAAAATCAGCTTCGGAATCCATGCCTTCAAACGCCGATCGTCTGAAAAAGGCGATATCGTCGGAGATGGAGACAAAATGGACTTACTGAATTGAGTTAAATACAACCTGATAGTAATAGCTAAGTGAGGATCAAAATCAGCTTCGTTATTTCCTAACAAGTCCTCTCTTTTCTGGTTTTTTCTTTTGTTGGCCCCAAGAGTTCCTTTTTGTTTGTTTTTACAAAATTTAAAAACATGTTCATATCAATCACATAAATAATTATATGTGTGGCAGTCAGGTACACAAGGTATCCAGAGTTTATGCAAGGTCCGAAAAATGGCCGCATCCTAAGGGTATGATACAAACAATCTAACATAAGGCAAGTATTAGTGGCAGATGCGGCTTTATATGAGAGATTATGGGGAACTTGAACCCATGGTCTCTCCGTAAAATTAAATATTTTATGTATATATTTTTTAAATTTAGCACCACTGCTCTGCCTTGTTATACTTGTGATGGTTATTTTAGTTGTTTGAAGAGGTATATCAAGTCTAAAGTGAGTGACCTCATAATAAAATCTTTGTTGGTACACCACTTGTTATTGCTAACAGTATCATGCCTCTTGATCTGATATTTGCAAGTGATGCACAACATAGAAAGATTATTTTGATTCCGTCGAATGCATCTACAAAGGATATTTTCGCTATACTAGATTCGACTCTTTATAATATAGTTTTGAAAGCTTGTTCTTGTTTAAAATTTAGCTTTGATTGTGCTTACTCGGACACTTGTATGGCTATTTGATTCTTAACACTATACTAACCCTTTTTTTTTGACTTTGTGATCTAGTTTTTTTAATCGGTAAACGCTCTTTTTATGGAATAAATTTATGTACCCTAAGATCTTTTTTAACTTGAAAAATAATTATACTCATATGACGAATTTAAAAATAATTGAATTGGATTCTCTTGCTAAATAATTAATTGAAAGACTTAATTATTTGGTCTTAACATAAAATATAATTTATTTTATGTTGATTAGATTCTTAATATTAGTTGTTGTTTAATAATTGGTATGTTTTTCAATATTACACGAAAAATTGATAAGAAAAAACACTATTTGAGTTGGAAATGAATTCAAATATAATATAAAAATATATTGCGGGGATATTCAATATTTTATGCGGTCAATTTAACATTGCTTTTATCTTTCTTGGTATTGGTCATTATGGAGTGGGAATGTATTGCCAATACGGAGGATTCTTATGAAATTAATTTTATTAAAACGTCCTATATATTTTTAATAAGAATGTAATAGACAAAATTTTACTAATTTTAAAATCTTAAATATTAAAAAAATTAACACAGAAGGTATTGTAGTCAAAAATAGGTTATTACATGTCCTTTCCCTATGAGTTCTTCTGTTTAATATTTTATGGCTATTTTGGTCTATCAATATTATATTTGTGCTTTTATAATTTTATATATATATATATATATATATATATATCGGCTCTTTTTTTTTTTCTAAATGGATTTGAACAATATAATACATTATCAAATTATATTAGTAATAAGACATTATAATACGTTTTTCAAATTAAATCAGTAATAGGAATTTTTAAGAAATATATCTAAGTAATAGGATTACATGACTAAAAACATGTTGTTATCCCGAAAGTAATTATACTAATTGGAAATCCAACGTGTTCCGAAAGGTATTAGATTACATGCTAACTTGTAGTATTATATGTCTATGCCCGAATGTAATTATATTAATACAATTCCTAAAGATAATCATGAAGGATTCCTAACGTGTAATATTATGTCTGGAATCCTCAGTCGAAGACATGGGCAAAAAGGGAAGAAATGGTCAAATTGCTACTTAAAAGGATTTTAACATTTTACCAAAAGATTTTCTTATATCTTTTGGTAAATTTTATTTGTTTATCTCCTTTTCCTGAATAATGGAGCTAATCATATAAAACGTGAAAAATACTATTCAAGATTGTTGTTGAACTATGTCAGAGGTATCTTTTTGTTTAAAAACTATTAATGGAAAAGAATGTGTTTACCCTTGAAATCGGATAACAATTGAATTTGTTCGTAGTGCTAAGGATCCGTAAACTAATTTGATACTAAATAACAATATGGTAAAATCAATTGAAATGCAAGAAGAAACAAAGACCGTGTACTGAGATGAATAATAAGAAAATGGTGGAATCCTTGTATGAATAGTGTCAATAGTAACTAGAAAAGTAATGGTTAAGATGAGAGAAACTGTCCCTCAAAATGGTGTACAAAATATGCCTCTTATAGGCTCAAAACTAGAGTTCTAACTAAGGTAAACGACTAATTACAAGATAAATCCCTAAAATTCGGGATAGAATCCCCTCAAATCACGGCATAACGGCTATGACGGTTGTGAAAATTAACTGTTGGCGAAATATGCGGTGAGTGGCGAGATATGCGGTTCGAGGCCGGTCCTTAATCTCTTAGTACTCCTCGATCAATTATATCGGTCATTTCGTTCCGGTTACTCCGACTGCCGTACCCGACCTCTCAATCCCGAACCGGAAAAGTTCGGCCTCATATTGCCTCTATTCCGACTTCCTCGGGTTATGCCCGACCCGATGTCACATGGTTGTAACCGACCTGATTTCATATAAATATATCCGACCCAATACAGAATGTCGAGCATTCAAAGAAGCAGCAAAAAAAGAGGCTTACGAGAATCATAGCAATAGACCACGTGCAAGAGTGCTGAGAAATATGATTTATTTAAACTTGATCAGGGTTGAGATAATAATGTTGCCTCAGAATGTAGAGAAATTATTGAAGAAAAGCTATACAAGTGCTTGAGTAAGATTTTAACGCATAACCACAGCTAAATCCTAAACAAAAGCAAAATTTCAAGATTATATTGCAGAGAGCTGATCCCGTAGACTGGAATTGTTCTTTGGAGAAGGCAGTGGAGGAACCAAAAAACCATTCTTTTATTGTGCATTACTAGCAAATGTATGTGTATTGGGTCAGATATATTTATATGTTTTCGGTTACAACCATGTGCCATCGGGTCGGGCATAACCCGAGGAAGTCGGAACAGAGGCAGTATGAGGTCGAACTTTCCCGGTCCGAGATTGAGAGGTCGGGTACGACAGTCGGAGTAGCCGGGACAGAACGATCGATATAATTGACCAAGGAGTACTAAGAGATTGAGGACCGGCCTCGAACCGCATATCTCGTCACTCGCCGGATATTTCGCCAACAGTTAATTGTTACAACTGTCATAGCCGTTATGCCGTGATTTGAGGGGATTCTATCCCGAATTTTAGGGGATTTATCTTGTAATTAGTTATTTACCTTATTTAGAACTCTAGTTTTAGCCTATAAGAGACATACTTTGTACACCATTGAGGGGGGCAGTTTCTCTCATCTTAACTATTACTTTTCTAGTTACTATTGACACTATTCATACGAGGATTCCACCATTTTCTTATTGTTCATCTCAGTACACGGTCTTTATTTCTTCTTGCATTTCAATTGATTTTACCATATTGTTATTTAGTATCAAATTAGTTTACGGATCCTTAGCACTACGAACAAATTCAATTGTTATCCGATTTCAAGGGTAAACAGTTTGGCGCCCACCTTGGGGCTAAGGATATTAGTAAACTTTTGTTACATCCTTTTTCAAACACAATTTTACACTTGCTCTTTGCAGAAATTTCTATTTTTCAGGTCACCAGTTAAGCATGGCACATTCACTTCCAACCAACAACGAAATCAGCAACCAAGTTGAAAACAATGCTATACCCGAGCATGAAGCTCCAGTTGATGTCAATTCCCAAATGGCATTTGACGCCGATCAGACACCGGGTGAAAACCGTTCGTCACACAGTGTCCAAGGTGAAAACCGTTCGGGAACTCAGCAGAGCGGGGAAGACGCAATCAGCCTCAAGATGATATTCGACATGCTGCAAGCCTAGCAAACAGCAATAGCACAACTGCAAAGCCGCGCTCAGGACCCGGTTAGAACAGAAAATGTTCCCCCACAGGCGAAGCCCATACAACTTGAACCGGCCTCTACACAACCGAACGAGGGAGGTACGGAAGCCAACTCCGGAATCCTTAAGATGCTGGAAGAACTAACCAAACGGATCGAGAAGGGGGAGAAAAAAATTGAAGATAACGATAAAAAGGTCGAGACATACAACTCGAGAGTCGATCAGATACCGGGAGCACCTCCAGTTTTGAAGGGCTTAGATGCCAAGAAGTTCGTGCAGAAACCATTCCAGGCCAGTGCTGCTCCGAAGTCGATCCCGAAGAAATTCCGAATGCCCGAGATTCCAAAATATAACGGGACTTCGGACCCTAACGAGCATGTAACAGCTTATACTTGTGCGATAAAGGGAAATGATCTCGAAGATGACGAGATCGAATCTGTTCTCCTAAAGAAATTTGGAGAAACTTTATCCAAAGGGGCGATGACGTGGTATCACAATTTGCAACCGAACTCCATCGATTTGTTCGCTATGTTAGCTGATACGTTCGTAAAGGCTCATGCGGGGGCCATCAAGGTTGAAACAAGGAAGTCTGATTTATTCAAAGTCAGACAACATGACAACGAAACGCTCAGGGAGTTCGTATCTCGGTTCCAAATGGAGCGGATGGATCTACCTCCGGTTACGGATGATTGGGCGGTGCAGGCTTTCACTCAGGGTTTGAACACCGGCAGTTCAGCGGCATCGAGACAACTCAAACAAAGCTTAATTGAATATCCGGCTGTCACCTGAGCGGATATTCATAACCGGTATCAGTCCAAAATCAGGATAGAAGACGATCAGGTTGGAGTTGCTTCGGGTTCTTCCTACACAATCAAAGCTTTTGATCGATCTCGAAGGGATAATTTTCGGGAACCGAGGTCGAACAGGGATAGGCACCGACCGTATCCAGAAGACCGACGAGCTACATCAAGGGGACCCAAGATCCCAAGACAAGAGAATAAATATGAAGTAAATCAAAGAAATAGAAGGCCGTTGCCAAAAGGTAACTTCGAGAAACTTGGTGATCGACAGGAGGCACCCCGGTTATCCGAGTATAATTTCAACGTCAGTTCAGCGACTCTGGTATCAGCGATCGGCCGCATTAAAGACGCCAGGTGGCCCAGACCTTTGCAAACAGATCCTTCCAAAAGGGATCCGAACCTTATGTGTAAATATCATGGCACGCACGGTCATCGGACTGAAGACTGTAGACAGTTGAGAGAGGAGGTAGCCCGGTTACTCGATAATGGACACCTTCGAGAATTTCTCAGTGACCGAGCAAAGAACCACTATGAGAACAGGGACAGACCAATCGACCAAAAGGAGACGAAGCATACCATCAACATGATAATTGGAGGATTGGATGTACCCCAAGTTCCGGTGCTAAGACGCACTAAGATTTCGATCACTCGAGAGAAACGAACTCGAGATTATGCGCCCGAGGGCACCCTATGCTTCAGTGAT
>MCJB01004922.1:3633-21030 GCA_002018475.1 Nicotiana obtusifolia
GCCGGGCTAATGACGACATACCGAGCCATAATGACTTCGGCCGGGCAATGATGACGTATAAACACCGATTAGTCGGGTATGTGATAATAGTAATGATGGTATTAATAAGTACAAGCCCAAGGAGGCATATGCTTTTATAAAACTCGCAAAGGCGAGGTTATGACTATAGTTATGATATAATTATGAGCCCGAGGAGGCATATGTGTGTGTGAATATATGTGATAACGATAATGGTAACGATGATTATGATTATGAGCCCATGGAGGCATATTTATTGATTATGGTCCTATGAGGACGTATGTGCGATGATTGTATAAAGGGATTGAATATATGATGAATGTATTTGCACGATTTTCTTATAGTAAGAAACCCACAGTAAAGCAGGTGTAAACTAAAGAGATGAATACTTAATGCATTAGATACAATGAACCCGTATGAAAGTAACAGGCTTGGAGGAATGAATTATGTCTTAAATCTCTGAAATGATGGAAATAAGTTTTATAATGAATATGTAAGGTATGCTGCCCTCAGAGGTAAATTTCCATTGTTATGAGCTGTATGCTTCTATTATGTTGCTTATGTTACTGTTTTCAGTTGTATTCCTGTCTTACATACTCAGTACATTTTCCGTACTGACGTCCTTTGTTTGTGGACGCTGCATATCGTGCTGCAGGTCCAAATAGATTGACAGACGGAGTTCCTCCACCACAGTAGGCTATCAGTTCCGCAGACATAGCAAGGTTCATCTTCCGGACCTGCTATACTTGGGTATGTTTTGATGTATAGATGTTTTTGGGCATGTCGGGGTCCTGTTCCGACTAAGTATTTTTGTATACATTCCATAGAGGCTCATTAGACAAATTGTCAGTATGTATAAACAGGAGATGGGCTATGTGTAATTATGTCGCCTAGTTGGCATCATATGTATTGTGTGTATGGTTTTGTATATAGCCCAGTGGGTTATGTTGTGGTGAATGTATGTTTATATTATGGTATATTGCTGCGACAGGTAATGTCATTATAGTCGACAGGTATAATGTCATTATTGCCGTGTTGGCAAGTATGTGCACCTTACGAATAATAAGGGTAGTCATGTACAGGGTTCGCCGGTACTCTGCAAGCAGGGTTCGGTGCCCGGTCGTGGGCCCCCGAGGTTGGGTCGCGACAATGTCGGGGCCCTGTTCCGACACAGGTTGCATTACATATGTTTCAGTAGAGGCTCATAGACAATAGACAGTGGGTTGACTTATATACAGTTGGATTGCCTTGTCGGAAAATGTATCTTTCGTTGTATAGTTTTTGCATGATGACCGTGTCGGCCATGGTATATTATATATATATGTTCCCGTCATGGTATGGTATTTCTGTTGATATGTATGAAGTGTGTGTTTATCGGAAGGTCTGAGCTAATTATGATTATTGTTGTTATTTATACGAGCATTCATCGACCACTTGAGATAACAAAGAAAGTAAGATAGCAGGTATGCCGGCACCTGCCGAGTAGGGTCCGGGTGCCCGTTGCGGCCCTCCAGGTTGGGTCGTGACAGCAAGCTAAAGATGAGAGTGCATGATGAAGAATAACATTTAATGTGTACAAGGCCTTTAATCTTCCTACGCATTATGACGATGTATGCATGATCTGTTACAACCCATAATTGCGTACATTAGATTGCACCGTAAGATAGTCTACATATAAGGGCCTAAGAACCGGAAAAGAGTTCAAAAAAATCAAGAAAAGAGAAAAAGGCTTCGCAAAGCTAGGTATGCTACCGCAAAACCCTCACGCGAGCTGCATTTTCTCACACTGAAATCGCAGACCAAGACAGATTTCTGGACAAAGATCAATGCCGGAAATGCGGTCATAAGTGCAGTCGCATTTCTAAAATGCGAACCGCATATCGTACCTAATGTATTGCAGACTGAAACAAATTTCTGGGCAGAAATCTACGTTAGGAATGCGGTCAATATGCGGTCGTATTTTCAAAATGCGGACCGCAAATCAGACCTCCTATGGCACAGAATGAGACAGATTTCTGGGCTGAGATTCGCGTCCAGAATGCGAACCGCATGTTGGTTTTGCGACGTAAATGCGATCGCAGACTGGTAGGCGACAGGAACGTGCATCACTTATTTGCCAAATTAAAGGACAAGAATAAAAGTTCCAAAGTCGGCCAAGAGAGGGGGATTATAAACTTAGTTATTTCATCCTTACCTCAGACCTCCCAAACGAAATAGAACCCCTACAACCCCTACAACCCCTTCTCAAAAATCCCACACAAACCCTAATCAATTTTCCCTCTCCTTCAAGTTCTAATTGGGGAGAGAAATCAAGAGATTGAAGAACCAAGGAACAGGGCTGAGTTATCCAACAGGCGAGGTAAGTTACTACCCTCTTTCATGCATTCTTTCTGGGAATTCTTGCTAATTTTTTCTATGCATGTAAGAACTCAAGGGACGGTGGTCGGAAGCCGTGAATTCCACTTATAGCGGACTGGGTTGTGGTTGGTTTTGCGTAACTGTTGGGCTGCATATTTTACTACTATTTTTGTGGAGTTTTGGAGGAAGAAGGGTGTGGAGAAACACCATATAAATTTAGGGTTGTGGTTAATAATAACTATAACGCTTAGAGGATAACGATAAAATCGTTTATTTTATTGTAGACTAAGGATTATGACAGCTGCATAGCTTGAGATTGGTACAGAGTGTACAAGGTATGTGAGACTGTTCCTTTCCTTCTTTTGCACGAGTCTGATTATACACAATGCACTGAATGAGCCCTCAAAGATACTCTACTCTTAGAAGCTAGAAGCGCTTACATTGTTTCCCCTCTTGTGGGAGGACTGGTATGTATTGTTTCTTCGACCTTACATCACTTTGAAAGGTCTAGAAAGTGTGATTTCTATGAGTCCAACATGTATTATCTATTTTACTCTACCGAGCCACGCTATAGTCGGTCGGATATGGCACCTATTGTGCAACTATACATATGTATATGTTTTACTCTATTTAGTCGCGCTATAGTCGACAGTTATTTTACTCTACTGAGCCGCGCTATAGTCGGCCGGGTATGGCACCTATTGTGCAACCACTGATCAGTTGGGTATGATGATGATGAGGCAAACAGAGGCGTATGTATAAGATGATGATGAGGTCCACAGAGACGTATATATATACATATATATATATATATACATATATATGTGTATATATATATATATATATATATATATATATATATATATATATATATATATGTGATGATTTTATAAAGGATATAAGTATATGCATATGCATATTAGGCATTTCATGGTTAGTCGCCCTCAGAGGCACTCAGATGGTACAGGTTGTATGTTTCTTATCTCGACGTATATTACTGTTCTTATATTATGTTTTCCATTCTTACATACTCAGTACTTTATTCGTACTGACATCCTTTTATTTGTGGACACTGCATGTCGTGTTATATATATATATATATATATATATATATAGGATATAAGTATATGCATATGCATATCAGGCATTTCATGGTTAGTCGCCCTCAGAGGCACTCAGATGGTACAGGTTGTATGTTTCTTATCTCGACGTATATTACTGTTCTTATATTATGTTTTCCTGTCTTACATACTCAGTACTTTATTCGTACTGACGTCCTTTTATTTGTGGACACTGCATGTCGTGTGTTATAACCCGTAATTTCGTACGTTAGATTACTCCATAAGATAGTTTGCATATAAGGGCCTAAGGACTCGGAAAATAGTTTAAAAAGTCAAGAAAAGAGCAAACGGCGTCGCAATGTTGGATATGCTACGGAAAAACCCACATGCGGGCCGCATATCCAACACTGAAATCGCAAACTGAGACAGATTTCTGGGTAGAGATCTGTGCCAGGGATGCGGTCATTATGCGACCGCATAATGCAAATGCGGACCGCAAAAGTGACCTCCTTCATCGCATAATGAAACAGAGTTCTAGGCTAAAATCAACGTCAGGAATGCAGCCAGAATGCGGTCGCATTATTGAAAATGCGAACCGCAAATCTGACCCTCTGTGTCGTAGAGTGTAACAGATTTCTGGGCCACGGTTCGCGTCCAGAATGCGAACCGCATGTTGATTATGCGACAAGAATGCTACCGCAAACCTGAAAACGTCAGACACGTGTGTCACTTATTGACTGACCTATAAAAGGGGTCCAACCCAGTTCTTTCTTCATTTTCTGAAACTCAAACACAGAAGAAGACCCCATGCGACCCCCTTCTCAAGTCCCATACAAACATTAACCAATTTCTCCTTCTTTAAGCTCTAAATTGAGGAAAGAAATCTGGAGACGGAAGAATCAAGGAAAAGCCCTAGCTGATTTTCCCCTCTTTCAAGCCTTAGTTGAGAGTGAAACTTAGGAGTTGAGGAACCAAGGAGAAGGGCTGAATATTCCACATGCAAGGTAAGTTACTGCTATCTTTATACACCCTTTCTTCTAAGAATTCATGGTATTTCATTTTGCACATATGAGAACCCACGGGATGGTGATCGGAAGCCATGGGTTCAAGTTAACTAGTGGTAACGGACTAGGGCTATGGTTGTTTTGGGTTGATCGTTGAGTTGCATGTGTTATCACTATGTTTGTGAAGTTTTAGAAGAAGAAAGGTGTGGAGAAGCACCATACAAATTTAGGGGATTGTGATTAACGATAGCTATAACGCTAGAGAGTAACGGGTGAATTGTTCTTTATTTGTAGACTAAGGAATTGTAACAATTGCGTAGCTTGAGGAACTGGTGCAGTATATACCAGGTATGTAAGACTATCCGTTTCTTTCTTTTGCACAACTCCTATTGAATGCAATGCAATGAACGAGCGCCAAAAGAATACTCTATTCTTAGAAGCTAGGATTGCTTATATTATTCCCCTCTTATGGAAGGATTGAAGTATTGTTATTTCTTTGACCTTACGTCGTCATGAAAGTATGATTTATAAGAGTCCAGCATGCATTGTATATGTTTCATCCTACCGAGCCTTATGATGGTCGGGTATGTTGTTACCGAGCCGCGCTATAGTCGGCCGGGTATGGCACCTAATGTGCAAACTATATGTATGTATATCATTTATCCTACCGAGCTTTATGAAAGCCGGGTACGTTGTGACCGAGCCTAAGTCGGCCGGGTATGATATGATGATGATGAAGCCCTCAGAGGCGTATGTAATTGATGATGATAAGGCCCACAGAGGCATATGTATATGATGAATGTAAAAGGGATATATATAAATATAGTATATACATGTGCACATCAGGCATGTCATGATTAGTCGCCCTTAGAGGCATTCAGATGGTACAGGTCGTATGTTTCTTATCCTGACGCACTTTTCTGTTCTTATATTATGATTTTCCTATCTTACATACTCAGTACATTATCCGTACTGACGTCCTTTCTCTGTGGACGCTGCATGTCGTGCTGCAGGTCCTGATAGACTAATAGACGGAGCTCCCCCACCACAGTAGGCTATCCAGTTCAGCAGATATTGGCAAGGTTCATCCTTCGGACTTGCCGTAGCCTTGGTATGCATTTTGTATAGGCATTATGGGCATGTCGAGGCCCTGTTCCGACACAGGTTGCATTATGTATATTCTTGTAGAGGCTCATAGATAAGTGTTGGGTTATGTATAGTCAATGGACAATGGGTTGACTTATGTACAGTTGGATTGCCTTGTCGGCAAATGTATCTTTTGTTGAATAGTTTTGCATGACGGCCGTGTCAGCCATGGTATATTATATATGTATGTATGTTCACGTCATGGTACGGTATTCCTGTTGAGATGTACGAAATGTGTTGTTAGCAGAAGGTTTGAACTAATTATGATTAATGTTGTTATTCATACGCGCATTCATTCGGCCTTATAGATAACAAAGAAAGTAAGATAGCAGGTATGCCGGCACTCGGTGAGTAGGGTCCGGGTGCCCGTCGCGGCCCTCCGGGTTGGGTCGCTACATCGTGCTGCAGGTTCAGATAGACATATAGACGAGGCTCCCCCACCTTAGTAGACTGTCCAATTCAGTCGATATTGGCGAGATCCCTCCTTCGGACTTGCCGTGGTCTTAGTATGCATTTTGTTGTAGGCATTATGGGCATGTCGGGGCCCTGTTCCGACATAGGTTGCATTATTCGTCTTCCTGTAGAGGCTCATAGACAAGGGGTTGACTTATGTATAGTGAGACTGGGGCCTGACACTAGTTCTGAAATCACCAGAATACCTTACAAATCTCGTCCTCTTATGCTGGCTCCTATCCTGCTCCCTATCTGCCCTCTACTGGCGCTTACGATCCTCTAGGGTCTGGGCATAAGCCTGAATACGGGAAATATCCATGCCCTCTATCAAGGAGGCTGTCGTGCACTCATTTATCAGATGTGGTCCCAATTCGTTCACGAACAAATGAACCCTATCACTCATCTCCGCCACCATATGGGGAGCATACCTTGCTAAAGAATCAAATTGCATACTGTACTCTCGCACACTCATGTTACCTTGTCTAAGGTTCAAGAATTTATCAGCTCTAGCTCGTCGTACCTCAACTGGCAGGTAGTTATGAAGAAATGCCTCAGAAAATTCCTTCCACCCATGTGGGGAAGCATTCGGACCCCTGGATCTTTCCCAACTATCATACCAGAAAAATGCTAAATCTCGTAACCGATAAGAAGCCAACTCTACTGCCTCCGTATCACTAACATGCATAACCCGCAGTGTGCGATGAATCTGGTCAATAAAAGTCTGGGGGTCCTCCTTGGGGTCTGACCCAACAAACACTGGAGGATCTGATTAATAAACTCACGAACTCTGGCACTAGCCGCGCTATAGTCGGCCGGGTATGGCACCTATTGTGCAACTATACATATGTATATATATATATATATATATATATATATATATATATATATATATATATTTTACTCTACTGAGTCGCGCTATAGTCGACAGCTATTTTACTCTACCGAGTCGCGCTATAGTCGGCCGGGTACGGCACCTATTGTGCAACCACTGGTCAGTTGGGTATGATGATGATGATGCCCACAAAGGCGTATGTATATGATGATGATGAGGCCCGCAGAGGCATATATATATATATATATATATATATATGTATGATTATTTTATAAAGGATATAAGTATATGCATATGCATATCAGGCATTTCATGGTTAGTCGCCCTCAGAGGCACTTAGATGGTACAGGTTGTATGTTTCTTATCTCGACGTATATTACTGTTCTTATATTATCTTTTCCTGTCTTACATACTCAGTACTTTATTCGTACTGACGCCCTTTTATTTGTGGACGCTGCATGTCGTGCTGCAGGTTCGGATAGACATATAGACAAGGCTCCCCCACCTTAGTAGGCTGTCCAATTCAGCGGATATTGGCGAGATCCCTCCTCCGGACTTGCCGTGGTCTTGGTACGCATTTTGTTGTAGGTATTATAGGCATGTCGGGGCTGTCACGACCCAAGCCGGAGGGCCGCGACGGGCACCTGGACCCTACCTGCCGAGTGCCGGCATACCTGTTATCTTACTTTCTTTGCTATCTATGAGGTCGATGATGCCAGTATGAATGGTAATAATCATAATCGACTGAAACTTTTCGATAACTACATATTCATACATATCAGCTGAAGTACCATACAATGACATGAACATACTGATATACGTAACATGGCCAACAAGGCTGCAATGCAAAAGCTATACAACAAAATACATTTGCTGATGAGGCAATACAACTGTACATAAGTCAACCCATTGTCTATTGTCTATGAGCCTCTACAAGAAGGCAAACTATGCAACATAAGTCGGAACAGGGCCCCGACATGCCCATGATGCCTATAATCAAAATGCATACCAAGACTACGGCAAGTCCGAAGGATGGATATCGCCAATATCCGCCGAACTGGATAGCCTACTGTGGTGGGGGAGCCTCGTCTATCTGTCTACCCGGACCTGCAGCACGACATGCAGCGTCCACAAATAAAAGAACGTTAGTACGGATAATGTACTGAGTATGTAAGACAGAAAACATAGTATAAGAACAATAGTATGCGTCAAGATGAGAAATAAACCACCTGTACTATCTGAATGCCTCTGAGGCGACTAATCATGACATGCCTGATGTGCACATGCATATATATATCCTTTTTAAATTTATCATATGCGTGCACCTATGGGGACCTTATCATCATCATATACATACGCCTCTGTGGGCCTTATCATCTGTTACAACCCGTAAAGTATGTACATTTAATTATGCCAAAGGGTAGTTTACATAAAAGGAACCAAGAACCCGGAAAATGATTTAAAGAACAAAAGTGTCAAAATGCGGTCAAAATGCGGACCGCAGAAGTGACATGTTCCATCACAGAATGGAACAGAATGTTGGGCTGAAGCTGTGTCAAAAATGCGTCCAGAATGCGGACCGCAGAACTGAATTGCGGACCGCATAATTGACACCCCCATCGCAGAATGAGGCAGAACACTGGACTAAACCAATGTCCAAAATGCGACCAGAATGCGATTGCATTTTGGAAATGCGAGCCACATTCTGGCCCCTTCTGCGTCGCATAATGCAACAGATTTTTAAGGTGAGATCTGCGACTAAAATGCGGACCGCATACCCTGTCTGCGGCGGGTATGCGATCGCATTTCTGACATTTTTCAGGTCCGTGTGCCACTTACACCTAGGCCTATAAAAGGGATCCAAAACCCGTCCCTTCTTCATTTTTCCAAGTCTGAACATAGCAGAAGGCCCCAAAAGACTTCTCTCAAAGCCCTCACATCAAAACAACCAAATCCCTCTCTTGCAAACACTAAATTGAAGAAGGGAAGTAAGGAATTGGAGAACAAAGGGAAACCCTAGGTGAATTTTTCCCTCCTTACAAACCCACATTGAAGTCAAAAGCCTAGAAATTGAGGAATAGCAGAAGAAGGTCAAATAATTCACATCCAAGGTAAGCTACTACTCCCTTTCATGTGGTTTTCCCCTAAATATCCATGATAGGTGGTTGCATGCCTCTAAGAACTTATGATAGTATGACTAGAAGCCATGAAATCAAAATAAGTAAAGTTAAACGAAATGGATCATGAGTATTGTGGGTTGTAAATATGTTGCATGTGCTATAAATACATTTAACGAAGTAAGGGGAAAAAGGTGTAAAGAGTCACCACATGAAATTTGGGAATTTGGTTATGATAGCCATCATGCGTAGTGAGTAACCGTTGAGATGTTCGTTAATTGTAGATTAACAAATTATGGCAAATTGTTTAGCCTGAGAGCCGACGCAATAAGCACCAGGTATGTAAGACTACACCGTTCTTTCTTTTGCACGATTCCTGTTGAATACAATGTCTCAAAGAGCCCCAAAAGAATACTCTATTCTTAGAAGCTAAGAGTGCTTGTATTGTTTCCCCTCTTATGGAGGTTTTTATATGTTGTTATCTATTTGACATTATGTCACCTTGAAAGTATAATCGATATAGGAGTTAAGTGTTATGTCACCATGAGAAAGGTAATCCATAAATGGCACGAGCATTGATACTAATGAAGAAATGATTAAATAAGTCCAGCACGCAATAGTTGTTTTATACATCGGACTGTTCGGTAAGTCGGCCGGGTAGGCACCTAGTGTGCAACTATATATAGAAGTATATGTTCTACTACACCGGGCCGAGCTATAGCCGGACGGGCAGTTATACACCGAGCCGTTCTATACGTCGGCCGGGCAGGCACCCATTGTGCAATTATACAAACACCAGGCCGAACTAGATTCGGATGGGCAGTCACCACTGATCAGTTGGGAAGATAACGATAAAGCCCACAGAGGCATGTTTATTGATTACGATCCTGCATGGGCGTATGTAATTGTTTAAAGTAATGACTATGTGATGTATGTGGTAGCAATAACTTATATGAAAATGACAATCCCGCAGTGGCGCAGGTAGTGGTTTAGGGTAATGATTACGTAATGCATCCGGTAACGTGAATGTATATGAAACTGGCAATCCTTGTAAGGGTGAAAATATATCTCTGTAATGATGGAAATGGGTCCTATAATAATAATGTTATGGTTAGCTGCCCTCAGAGGCCCTTCCGTCGCTACGAGTTGTCTGTTTCTATCCTAAATGCTTATATTACTGCTTTCATGTTGTATTCCTGTCTTACATACTCAGTATTTTTCGTACTGACGTCCTTTATTTTGTGGACGCTACATATAATGCTGCAGGTCCTAATAGATTGATTGACGGAGCTCCCCCACTACAGTAGATTACCAATCTAGCAGATACTAGCAAGATTCATCATTCGGACTTGCTACATTTTGGTATGCTTATATTAGAGACATTTTGGGCATGTCGGGGCCCTGTTCCGACATAGGATGTTTTGTGTTTAATCTCATAGAGGCTCATTAGACAATGTCAGTCGTATGTGGACAAATGTTGGGTATGCATGTTTGTAAACCTTATGTCTAAAACATGATAATATGCTTCCACGGATTTGTATATGTATATGTATGTGCACGGAGTGTGTCTCCAGTGGTGATTAAATTTAATGATCTTTTGTTTGAAATAATAAGTAAAAGAAAGTAAATGAGTTAACGGTGACGAAGGGTTCGCCGGTACTCTGCAAGCAGGGTCCGTTGCCCGTGTCGCGGCCCCGCCGTGCGGGGCGTGACACCATCATCATATACATACGCCTCTGTGGGCTTCATCATCATCATATCATACCCGGCCGTAATAGGCTCGGTAAAAACGTACCCGGCCATCATAAGGCTCAGTAGAATAAAACATATACATACGTATAGTTGCATAATAGGTGCCATACCTAGCAGACTATAGCGCGGCTCGGTAGAGTAAAACATATACAATGCATGCTGGACTCATATGAATCATACTTTCATGGCGGCGTAAGGTCGAATAAATAACAACACATCAATCCTCCCATAAGAGGGGAAACAATATAAGCACTCCTAGCTTCTAAGAGTAGAGTATCTTTGGGGCTTGTTCATTGTATTGTATACGATTAGAGTAGTGCAAAAGAAAGAAAGGGACGATTTCACATACCTGATATTCTCTGTGCCAATATCAAGCTTCGCACAGTCACAATTTCCTTAGTGTACAATGAAAGTAACTATTCTATCGTTATCCTCTAAACTTTATAGTTACGATCAACCACAGCCCTAAATTTATATGGTATTTCTCCACACCCTTATTCTTCTAAAACTTCATAACAATGGTAGTAAGACATGCAACTCAATAACAACCCAAAACAATCACAACTCAGTCCATTATCACTAGTTAACTTGAACTCATGGCTTCCAATCACCATCCCATGAGTTCTTCCATGCATAGAATGAAATACCATGAATTCCCAGGAGAAAGAATGCATGAAAGGGAGTAGTAACTTACCTTGCATGTGGAATATCTCAGCCCTTTTTCCTTAGTTCTTCAACTTCTAGGTTTCACTCTCAATTAGGGCTTGAAAGAGGGGAAAACCAGTTGGGGCTTTTCCTTGGTGCTTCAAACTCTGGACTTCACTCTCAATTAGAGCTTGAAGAAGAGGGGAAATTGATTTGGGCTTGTGTGGGATTTTGAGAAAGGGTCGCAGGGCTCTCTATTTCGTTTGGATTTTAAGGTTGGAAGTAAAGGTGAAATATCTGGGTTATTCTCCTTTTAAAGGTCGGCAATTAAGTGACACACGTGTCTAACGCCTTCACGTCTGCGATCACATTCTCGTCGCAGAACCAACATACGGTTGGCATTCTGGATGCGAAACTCAGCCTAGAAATCTGTCTCATTATACGATGAAGGATGTCTGATTTGCGGTCCCCATTTTCAGTATGCGATCACATACTGACCGCATTCTTGACACAGATTTCTGCCCAGAAGTCTGTTTCAGTGTGCGATACATTTGACATGATATGCGGTTCGCATTTTAGAAATATGATCGCACTTATGACCGCATTTCTGATAGTGGTCTTCGTCCAGAAGTCTATCTTGGTCTGCGATTTCAGTGTTAGATATGCAACCCGCATGTGGGTTTTGTGGTAGCATACCCAGCTTTGTGAAGCCCTTTGCTCTTTTCTTTACTTTTTGGAATCTTTTTCGGTTCTTTAGGCCCTTATACGTAGACTATCTTACGACGTAATCTAACATATGAAATTACGAGTTGTAACACCCTCCCCCCTAGGAATATTTGTCCTCGAATGTAAGGGTCTACGGGGATTTTGCTCAACGTATAGCCCTATAAGAGTATGCAAACTTTATAGACATGTACATGATCTGCATATAACTATTTAAGAAAGAGTATTTTCAAGTTATTGCTTACCTCTTAAAGACGTTTCTCCCTTCAATGCGTCCTGCGTTCTCCTGGAACCCTCAGCATCTCCATTCTGGAACAGGTAAGGATATTTAGACTTCATCTCATCTTCTGCTTCCCATGTCATTTCTTCCGTATGTTTGTTCCTCCACAATACCTTAACGGAAGGTACATCCTTTGTTCTTAGCTTACGGACTTGTCAGTCTAGTATGGCCACTAGCACTTCTTCATATGTTAGATTCTTTGTACCTGCACATCTTTGATAGGGACGACTCGAGAAGGATCTCCGATATATTTCCTCAACATGGATACATGGAATACCAGATGGACAAATTCCAATTCGGATGGCAATTCTAACTCATAAGCAACATGTCCGATTCATCGAAGAACTTTATACGGACCGATATACCTTGGACTCAGCTTACCTTTCTTCCCAAAACGCATGACACCCTTCATTGGTGAAACTCTCAGGAACACCCAATCATCATCTTCAAACTCCAGATCACGACGTCGGACATCAGAATAAGACTTTTGCCTGCTTTGTGCCGTCTTCAATCGTCCCTGTATCATCTTCGCCTTCTTAATGGCTTGGTGGATCAAATCTGGCCCGTATAACTCAGTTTCACCGACTTCGAACCATCCAACTGGTGATCTACATCTTCTCTCATATAGTGCTTCGTATGGGGCCATCTTAATACTGGAGTGGTAGCTAAAAATTCTATGAGTGGAAGGTGGTCATCCCAACTTCCCTTAAAATCTAGGGCACAGGCTCGCAGCATATCTTCCAGTGTTTGTATAGTGCGTTCAGCCTGTCTGTCAGTCTGTAGATGAAAAGCCGTGCTGAGGCTCACCTGTGTGCCTAAACCCTTCTGAAAAAATCTCCAAAAGTTAGATGTGAATTGAGCCCCTCGGTCTGATATAATAGACACCGGCACACCATGAAGTTTAACAATCNAACCAACATGCGGTTCGCATTCTGGACGCGAAATTCAGCCCAGAAATCTATCTCATTCTGCGACACAGGAGGTCTGATTTGCGGTCTGCATTTTTAGTATGCGATCGCATACTGACCGCATTCCTGACATAGATTTCTGCCCAGAAATCTGTTTCAGTTTGCGACACATTAAGTGTAATATGCGGTTCGCATTTTAAGAATACGATCGCACTTATGGCCGCATTCTGGCATTGATCTTTGCCCAGAAATCTGCCTTGGCCTGCGATTTCAGTGCTAGATATGCGGCCCACATGTGGGTTTTGCGGTAGCATACCCAGCATTGCGAAGCCCTTTGCTCCTTTCTTGACTTTTTGGAATCTTTTCCGGTTCTTAGGCCCTTACACGTGGACTATCTTACGGTGCAATCTAACGTACGAAATTACGTGTTGTAACACTCTCCCCCCTTAAGAACATTCGTCCTCGAATGTATAGGTTTACGGGGATTTTACTCAACGTGCGGTCCTATAAGAGCATGCAACTTATGGACATATATATTACCAGCATATTATCATTTTGCATTAAGGAGTATTCTCAAGTTATGGCTTACCTCGTAAAGACGTTTCTCCTTCCAGTGCATTCTGCGTTCCCCCGACACTCTCATTATCTCCATTTTGGAATAGGTAAAGGTATCTAGACTTCATTTCCTCCTCTGCTTCCCATGTCATTTCTTCCGTATGTTTGTTCCACCACAATACCTTAACGGAAGCTACATCCTTTGTCCTTAGCTTGCGGACTTGTCAGTCTAGTATAGCCACTGGTACTTCTTCATATGATAGATCCTCTATAACTTATACATCTTTGATAGGGACAACTCGAGAAGGATCTCCGATACATTTCCTCAACATGGATACATGGAATACCGGATGGACAAATTCCAATTGGGATGGCAATTCTAACTCATAAGCAACAGGTCCGATTCGTCGAAGAACTTTATACGGACCGATATACCTTGGACTCAGCTTACCTTTCTTCCCAAAACGCATGACACCCTTCATTGGTGAAACTCTCAGGAACACCCAATCATCATCTTCAAACTCCAGATCACGACGTCGGACATCAGAATAAGACTTTTGCCTGCTTTGTGCCGTCTTCAATCGTCCCTGTATCATCTTCGCCTTCTTAATGGCTTGGTGGATCAAATCTGGCCCGTATAACTCAGTTTCACCGACTTCGAACCATCCAACTGGTGATCTACATCTTCTCTCATATAGTGCTTCGTATGGGGCCATCTTAATACTGGAGTGGTAGCTAAAAATTCTATGAGTGGAAGGTGGTCATCCCAACTTCCCTTAAAATCTAGGGCACAGGCTCGCAGCATATCTTCCAGTGTTTGTATAGTGCGTTCAGCCTGTCTGTCAGTCTGTAGATGAAAAGCCGTGCTGAGGCTCACCTGTGTGCCTAAACCCTTCTGAAAAAATCTCCAAAAGTTAGATGTGAATTGAGCCCCTCGGTCTGATATAATAGACACCGGCACACCATGAAGTTTAACAATCTCCTTGATATACAGCTTTGCATAGTCTTCAGCTGTGTAGGTGGTCTTAACTGGCAGAAAATGGGCACACTTTTTAAGTCGATCAACTATCACCCAGGTGGAGTCAAACTTATGATAAGAGCGAGGTAATCCAACGCTGAAGTCCATATTAATCACATCTCATTTCCAGGTTGGGATATCTATATTCTGGAGCAACCCACCGGGTTTCTGATGTTCTATCTTTACCTGTTGACAATTGGGACACTGTGCTACAAATTCCGCAATAGACTTCTTCATGCTATCCCAACAATACTGCTCTTTGACATCATGATACATCTTCGTCGAACCGGGATGGATGGAATATCGGGATTGATGAATCTCCTTCATATTCTCTCGCAACCCTGCCACATTAGGCACACATAATCGGCCCTGGTATCTCAGTGTTCCATCCCCTCCTATCTCAAAAGCTGAAATTTTTCCTTGCTGAATGCCCTCTTTCAATCGTACCAAGGTGGGATCTTCATATTGCCGTTCTTTTACCTCAGCTACCAGAGATGATTCTGATGTATTGTTCACGATGACACCCCCATCCTCAGAGTCTAACAATTTGATTCTCATATTGGCCAGCTGATGAAGCTCTTTAGTCAAATCCTTTCTACCTGCTATGATATGTACTAAGCTTCCCATTGACTTACGACTAAGGGCGTCTGCCACAACATTGGCTTTACCGGGATGATGCAATATCTCGACATCATAGTTTTTCAGTAACTCGAGCCAACGTCGTTGTCTCAAATTCAACTCCTTCTGACTGAAGATATACTGCAAACTCTTGTGATCTGTGTAGATGTCAACATGAATGCCGTATAAGTAGTGCCGCCATATCTTTAGAGCATACACTACTGCAGCCAATTCCAAATCATGGGTTGGATAATTCTTTTCATGCTTCTTCGGTTGCCTTGATGCGTAGGAAATCACCTTCCCATGTTGCATCAATACGCATCCCAAAACTACACCTGAAGCATCACAATAGACCACATACCCTTCTGTTCCTTCTGGAAGAGCAAGCACTGGCGCGGAAATCAACCGATTCTTTTGCTCCTGGAAACTACGTTCACAAGCGTCGGACCATTGGAATTTGGTAGCTTTCCGTGTTAGCTTAGTCAATGGTGCTGATATAGAGGAAAACCCTTCTACAAACCTTCTACAGTATCCTGCTAGCCCTAGAAAGTTGCGAACCTCTGACGGTGTTGTGGGTCTTGGCCATATTTTCACTGCATCGATCTTCTGAGTGTCGACACTAATACCCTCGTCAGATATCACATGGCCAAGGAATGCTACTAAGTTCAGCCAGAATTCACATTTGGAGAGCTTCGCATATAACTTGCGATCTCGAAGGGTCTATAATACTATTCGCAAGTGGCCCATATGTTCTGTCTCTGAATGTGAATACACCAGAATATCATCAATGAATACAATTACGAACACATCAAGATAGGGCCTGAATACAGTATTCATGAGATCCATAAAAGCTGTCGGGACATTTGTTAGCCCGAACGACATTACTAGGAACTCAAAATGCCCATATCTTGTCTGGAAGGCCGTTTTTGGAATATCCTTCTCCTTGAACCTCACCTGGAAGTACCCTTAACGTAGGTCAATTTTGGAAAAATATTTGGCACCCTGAAGTTGGTCAAACAGGTCGTCAATCCTCGAAAGTGGATATTTATTCTTTATAGTGACCTTATTCAACTGTCGATAATCGATACACATCCTCAACGACCCATCTTTCTTCCGCACGAACAAGACTGGCGCACCCCAAGCAGAAGTGCTAGGCCTAATGAAGCCGTTATCCAGCAAGTCCTTTAGCTGCAACTTCAACTCTCGCAATTTTGCTAGGGTCATTCTGTATGGAGGGATAGAGATCGGGTGAGTATGATGCAAATAAATTTGATCAAGTGTTATCAATGCCATCTATGAACAAGACAAGAAAAGGCGTTGGTTAGCCTTGGAGAAGATCCAAGCGTCCATAAATCTTGCTATGGACGAATCTTGGGTTGAAGATGTACATTTGTGTTTATGTTGTATTATTATGTAATTATTGAATACATTAATTCTTATTTGTTTGGTCCTGCGTGACTATTCTTTAAATTAGCCAAATTGTGGCATTTTTGTTAATTAGTTGTTTCCTAGTTGATTTAGGTTAAGTAGTTATTCTTTTCCTAGTTGATTTAGGTAAAGGCTCATTCTATATAAGCCTAAACACTTCATTATTTTGATACCTTTTGACATTATTATCAATCAAAAACCGGCAGCACATTGCTCCCAAAATCGTGTGGATTAACTTGTCCAATTTTGGTGTGATTCAAAATTGAACTTGTTCCTTTGTTTGATCGAACAGTTTGCAAGACCATTGTTGTCTTGAGGGTTGTTCGTATAGTATAGGTACTCCCTGACTTCATCAAGAAGGTAAGTAGACTAGTTCCTACTTATTGTCTTGATAGTTCATTGAGCGTCTTACTTCTATCTTTTGTTTTCTTGTTTCCGCTTTTTATATTGCATCAGTTGGTATCAGAGCTTGGAACGGGTT